>VZUI01054861.1:0-24778 GCA_013401135.1 Cettia cetti | reverse complement strand
AGAATAGAATAGAATAGAATAGAATAGAATAGAATAGAATAGAATAGAATAGAATAGAATAGAATAGAATAGAATAGTTGAAAGGGATCTACAACAATCATCTAGTCCAACTGTCTGAACACTCCAGGGCTGATCCAACATTAAACTGTGTTATTAAGGGCTTTGTGCAAATGCCTCTAAACATTCCCCCACCAGCAGGAATGCACACCACACAAATTGCCAAGCATATTTAATTGAGAACAACATTTTCACACAGTTTTTGCTGACAACTGGGTGTGAAGATTACTTTTTGTTTGGTTATGTGCTTTTGGTTTGCTTGGTAAAAAAATTACCTCAGTTGTACTTTGGTTTCCGTTGCTCGAAGGATAAATAAAGCTGCAGAATGATGTGAACTGCAAATCAGCTAAATGAAAGCAGGAATAATAAAAAGTCTCAGTAAATTCAAAAGTCTTTTCACAGAGAACATGTCATCAAAAGACAGAAGTTTTCTCTCACGGTTCTGTGAAGAATGTAACAGTTAAACATTATCTAACTGTAAAAGTTTACTAGGAGTGATACAGTTTTACATTACATATTGAGGATTAATCACAATATTTAATTAATTAATCACAGAAGAGAAGAGCAAATCAAGAAATATTGAATAAAACTTGCTACATTTTCCTTATCTTTCCTAATTTACTCCAATATTGTAGCTCAAATAAAGGTAAGATTCTAGTATTTTTAATCACACGAAATACGTATTGGAACACTTTTCTCAAAAAAGTGACATTAGAAGAGGCACAAGCTAGATGCTTAAAAGGGAAAACCTGTAGCATTCATTTTAATTTCATTCCTATTCTTGTGATTGACAGGAAATTACTTTCCTGTTTGTGATATATGGCAGTGACACTCAAATACACACTGAAGTAATGTGACAGTGATGACTTCAAAGTACAGTCATTGCAAGGTATATATTCAGGGATGTTCTACAGTCTGCTGTTACTACTCATGAAAACATTCTAAATAATGAAAGAATTATAGTAGTTTGTTTTCTAGCAAGTACAATTCTGGGACTTCATAGCCCCTGTGGAAAGTCTTAACAAACAGCTGTAAATAGAAACAACAAACATGCCTAATTTCAGGTCTGTCTTCAAGTGTACGGCACTGTGTCTCTGCTGCAGCAGTGCCAGTGGGACATCACACCCTCCCCAGAGAGGCATAGTGACAGCAAACCTCACCTGAAATTGTTCCCTGAATGAGAGATTATCTCTCTTTTACTGATGAAGTCTGAGGCTGAATTTTTACTGACTTGCACAGTGGCACCAAGGCAGCTGATGGTTCAGGGAGTGGGACTGAAGTCCTGTCTCTGCTGTCTTAGTGCAAACGTGACAGGGAAGATCAGCTTTTATTTGACTGAAAGTGTTGGTCGCCATTCAGATGAAGAGTCACTCATGGATTTGCCACATGGAGAAGGGGACGACAGGAAAAGCTGAAAGGGTCATGGAGCAGCACTGAGACCCATGCCTTTTGTTACACCAGGAAAGAGACCATGATCTTCTCCTCTCTTCCCTTCCTCCCTCACCCCTGTGGAATCTCACAAATCACAACTCCACAAGGAATCATGGCCCTTTTGGCTCCCTACACCTTCAAAGCCTACAAGATATCAATGAGGCTATTTTGCTCTATTTGGTTGCATTTAGGATCTACAGAATCCCCTTGGGCATGCAGTGACAGGAAAAACAATTTATTAGTAGCAGCAACAGCAAAGGAAAGTAACTATTACCTGTGAAGATCTGTTTCTCCAATTGTAAAGACCAAATTATATTTTATTACAAGACTGCACCAGCCACACCAGATGAAATTTGCCAAACACATCATCATCTTACAGGACGCAACAATTCTGCAGCTATCACTAAACAAGGTTATGTAGTCCAGATAGTTTTCTTATGCTCACTTCAGAAAGAGAACATAAAAGCAGAATTCTCCAGACTTACCGCTTATAGAAGAATTTAAAATTGCATATTTAAGACCTGTACTTAGAATAAATATCCATCTCTGTGGGATTTTAGATGGAACAGATTTTATGAATTTTCATTATATCTGTGCTGATGTGTCAGAATGAACTTGGGAACCATCCCAGGCTGGCTCAGAGGGGACACATTAACTGTGGTGGACAGGGGAAAATGGTTCTCATGGCTGTGTGTGTTGCAGAGAAGAGCAGATGTGCTTGGGAGACAAATGTCAGTGTGGAACACCAAGAATAATGGACCAGCATATATATTTTTTTTTCCTTATGAAGGAACATGGAACACTACCAACTCAGATGGTAAAAGCTTTTACTCATCATACTCAGTCAGGCTCACATCTCTTCAAGTTTCCATAACCACAGTGCCCACAACAATTTAGCAAACAGCCATAGCACTGTCCAGAGACAAATTCTGCCAATGATCTGTAGTGAAGGAGCTGGGTTTTAGATAACTGGATCACAAATGCAGGGAACCAGTGAAAGACTGAACAAGTCAAGAAAAGCTGTCTAACCATGGACCTTCCTAGGACTCCTCAAAAGTAATTATGATGCTAAGCCAACAGCATTTGATCCTACCCTAACTAGAATTTCATCCATTAAAGCCAAATGGCACCCTAGGAGACTGTCCTACCAAGCATGACTTCTTCAGCTGCTAAGAACACTGGAGAAAGCAACGAAAGGATAACCCCTCCCAGCAGGGAAATATTCCTTCCTCCACTTTTCCCAATAAGGAAAAAAAAAACCTATGCCTTTTTTCAGGCCAGTAAGCCTAATGTTTGCCTGAGTGTTTCCAAGTTTCCCATTTTATCTAAACTATGTCTGTCAAAGTGAAGGACAGGTTTAGAACAGGAGCACAGTACGAAGAGCCAGAGCCTTCTACAGCCTGTATCCATGAGGTAAGGATGGCACACAAATGCCAGCTGCCTTTCTGAGATTCACACAGCAGCAGGCCTGAGCGAGTTACCTCAGTGCAGTCTTGTGGGGCAGTGTACGAGACTTCAGAGAGAAATGCCAAGGGACAGTGGAACTGAAGCTTTGCTGGGGACACTGCAGAAAACATACACTCCTATTTTGTTCTTCTCTGCCATCTCTTCTTTGCTCGCACATGGCTGTTATGAGTAGGGCCATTGATTTTTTTTGTCTAAAATGGCACCTGTGATGAATTAAATTTAGAGGAGGGGCATCAGTATGACTATAAATAGTAAATGTATTTTCACAAAAACAGTCCTAAAGACAGAGCTAGAAGATTGTCCTTGATTCAGCAAGCACTCCAGCACTTACTTAAATCTCAGTGAGGTTCAATGGGGTTTAACAGTACTCTGAAGACTGCCCTACAGAGCATTCTAAGTGATGCTGTGAATGCACAGGGCATATAAAAAATTGAATGTCTTTGGCTTATGAAAGGCTTATCATCTTTCCTAGAGCTGTACCATTTTACATGAAGAAAACCTCTAAGGAGATCTTTATTTCAGGTCATTTTGTTGGCTACATCTACTTACAAACTTTCTGTTTCACTTCTACATCATACCCTGCCCTACACAAAGATCTCAGTTAGACTGAGTAATAAATTCCAGAGTTCAGGTACAAAATTATGTATAAGATGCCAAGAAATGTGCCACATTTTCAGATCCTTGAATGCTAAGTGATATAAAGTATTCAGAGGAGAAATTCTTCCTGTGCATGTGGAGATTTCTTATTTTTTCAAGCCCACCATATAAAAGCAACTTCTAATATAAATAAAAGCTGATTTCATCTGAAATGCAAGCAGTGAGGGCAATTAAAAGGAAATAAATGTGTAGTCAGTGAATCTAACTTTGGCCTCTCTAAAAAAAATGTGGAATTGTTGAACTTACAGATCACATTATCACATTACATTTTTTTTTCTCTGCTCCTTAAGACATTCATCCTGAACTATTAAAAGTAAAGGAGCCTCTGAGATCACTGTGTACATAAACTAACTCCCAAGCACCTGTTTGGGAATGAAGAATATGTTTTATTTCCAGAATAATGGCTCATACCCCCTGCACCTCCATTCAAAGGGCCAAAAAGCCAAAGATATTGCAAAACTAAGTAAGAGAACTATGGCAGACAGCTCCATATCACAGAACTATATATACACTCATATATAGCCACAGTTGTTCTTGTACTAGTGAGAACATGCTTATATAACATGCTTAGGAGAGACTTTTAGGAAGGGGAACAAAAGATTTCAGAATAGCTGTACTTCTGTTCAGTTACCTGGTGAGCAAAGCATCAAGATACCATTGGGTGATACTGGGTGAGTCATGTTGCCCAGTGACTCACAGAAATGGGATTGTGAAACTGATTTTACCTGGGACAAGAGCAGCATGCAGAAGACACGTTACTCTCATTCCAACTGATCAAAAATATGCCAATACTGCCCTTGCTGAACTTTATGAAGAACTTGCAGACTGACCTGATTCAAAATTCAAATGGAAGTCAATAATCACAAATTAGAAATCTTTTAGGATTAAGCCATTGGACCTACTCATATATACATCCAAAATATATACAAACATATCAGTCTGGATCAAAAATACTTGTGCTACCTATTTAAAAAAAAAAAAAAAAAGAAAAGAAAAAAAAAGAAAAAAAAAGTGAGCTCTACAAATCATATCCACCATTATTTATTGAAGTTTGAAGCTTCTGTTCAACAATGAATCTTCATGGTCATATGAGACCACCCACTGTGGCCACTTTATAAGGTAGTATTTTGCTTTGAAACATTGCATACATTGTGTGGTATTTACATATGCCTCACTATTTTGGGATAATCCTGGACTTTATCAAAAGCATGACCAGCAGATGAGGGAGGTGGTTCTGCCCCTTTACCCTGCTCTCCTGAAACCTCACCCTGAGTTCTGCATCCAGCTCTGGGCTTCCCAGCACAGGAATGGCATGGATCTGCCAGAGCAAGTCCAGAGCGGGTTATTAAGATGATCAGAAGAATGGAGCTCTCTCCTCTGAAGACAGGCTGAGAGAGTTGGGGTTATTCAGCCTGGAGGAGGCTTAGGTTTGACCTCTTTGCAGCCTTCCAGTACCTAAAGAGAGCTTATAAAAAAGCTGGAGAGTGATTTTTTACATGGGCAGATAGCCAGAGGACAAGAAGTAATGGCTTTAAACTGCAGGAGCTTAGATTTAGATTGTGTATTAGGAAGAAATTCTTCACTGTGAGGTTGTGAGGCACTGGAACAGGTTGCTCAGAGAAGCTGTTGATGCCTTACCCCTGAATGTCTTAAAGGCCAGGCTTAGATCCTGGTCTAATGGAAGGTGTCCTGCCCCATGGCAGTGGGTTTGGAGCTAGGTGATCTCTAAGGTTCCTTCTAACCCAAACCACTTGGTGATTCTGTCATTACATGAATTAAACAAAAAACACACAGAGATTTTCAAAATTACATACCAGATGCTCTTATGAAATGTTTGAAACAGTTTTGAATATTAAGCAAAAACACTCAGAGATAAACAGATATTGGGAGGTAACTCCATGCAAGTAAAATGCTGGCCTTCTGTAACAATTGTTAATGAAATAAAGCTCTACATAAAATTAATGCCTTCTCCCAGGCTACTTGGATGGTATCAATTTCTTTTCCCTTAGGAAGAGAATTTAAATTAAAAAAATCAATTTCTTTTCCCTTAGGAAGAGAATTTAAATTAATTTTTTTTTTTTTTTTTTTTTTTTTTTTTTAATTAGGAGGTATATCCTGGTACTTAGTATCACTTCTGTAAGCAGCACAGATGTGATTATTATCAAATAAAACCACGTAAATTTTAAACTTTTTCTCATTGCAAGCAATCTTTTTTCCTGTCTTGGGCTAAAAGATCTAGAAATTCTGTCCATAAAAAGTAATTGTTTAATGTTAGATTCTCTAGCTATAAACAGTAACCAATGTAATACAATTTCTAAAAGTTGGCTTCTTGGTTACACTATGTCAACTGTTGTGTAATTTTAAGTATTCTTTCTTAAGAAAAAGTGAATAGTATTTATTGCCTATAAATGGTAGAAGTAGCACCACCCACATACTACAGGGCTCATTATACAATTCACTGCTGTAAGTCTGCTACAGTCTCTGTTTTGGAAGTAACTCCTGGCAGTATTTTTTATATATATGGTCTTTCAGTTCTTAACTTTTCTGACCACATACCAAAAGCACTACAAAAAATGCAAATTACAGACTCATGGAAGATGAGATCACTGAGTCTCACCATTAACTCAGCATGGGTTATGACTCTTCCTTTTGGTATTTTCTCTTGCTACTGCCAGCTACATGAACTGTGCAGTCCAACCATAATCATCTGCAGTTTTTATGTCCCTTTTTAAAGTATGATAATTTTTTCCAAGGAAGTAGTTATTATTTACACCTTGCAAATGCACAGTCTGATAATAAGAATGAGACACAGGCTCATCTTCAGTAACATAGGCAGTCCATTTCAGGAAGAATGACTTATTCCACATTCTGCCACTGTTATGACTCCTGCTCGTTTTCCTGCCCTCTTCTTCCCTCTTCTCTTCCAGTCATAGCATTAACATTTACGATGAGTATAAACAGACCATACTCAGTAATTGCAAGATCTAGATGCCTTGCTTGGGAATATATTTCCAATGTCTGCCTTTGTGCTTTGTTCCGTCATTAGATACACTTCTAGCAGTACTGATGCAGCAGAGAGGTCTGTTTAATCTGGCTGATAGGAATTCTCTCTTGCCTCTTTATGACTCACTCTTGATTCTCATGCACAAGCTAATAATTTCTATCGATAATACAAAATATATGTGTAAATACCTTTTCATCCCAAGCAGCCTTAAAATGAAAAAAATGCTTATTTTTAATTTTACAACAATGAATAACTAAAAATTTGGATGTCTATTTCTTTATTCATGTTCATAAAACTAGATAAGATGTAACTAATCACTGACTGATCCTTCTGTTATAATGTGCTTTATTAATAATAACTATGCCATTAGAAAATGTGATTCTTCAGGGTAAACAACATCTGCTTTGGACCATGGCAGGTAAATACAATGACATCAAAAAGAAAAGGAAGAAACTGGTTAATCAGAACTGAGCCTTTTTACTTGGAGAGACATTAAGATGCAATGTAAGAAATGCTGGCTTTCAACGAGCATAATGAGTTTAGGGGAGCTAAACCTTGGGGTGTAGTGGGTTTAATGACAAGATTTTCATGGGGGTAAGGGGAAACCACTGGACGATTGCTTCGTGAGAAGTTGCCAGAAGCTTCCCATGCCCAACAGAGCCAGTGCCAGCTGGTGCCAAGATGGACTCACTGCTGGCCAAAGCCAAGCCCACACACCAGAAAATTCCTATCAGGAGGTGCTCCAGTTGCTGGAACAGAGATGCTCCTGCAGCCAGTGGTGCAGACCATAGTGAAGCAGCTGTACTCCACAACCCTGGGAGGTCCATCAGATGCAAGAAACCCACCTGCAGTCCATGGAATAAACCCACTCTGGGCAGGTGGATGTGCCCAAAGAAGGCTGTGACCCTGGGGGAAGCCTGCACTGGAGCAGGCTCCTGGCAGAACCTGTGGTCCCATGAAGAGGGGAGCCAACACTGGAGCAGGCTTCCTGGCAGGACTTGTGACCCTTGAGGGACCCACACTGGAGCAGCCTTTTCCTGTAGGACTGCACCCCATGGAAGGACCCATGCTGGAGTAATACATGAAGGACTGCAGCCTGGGTAAGGACCCAAATGAACCAAAGCAGGAGGAGTCTTCTTCTTTCTGAAACAGTAATGCAAATGTGTGACATCCCAAAGGTTTGCAAAGTTGTCAAAGGGTGTGATCTATGTCAGTAAGATCAAGATGCAGAGCATTGCTGGAATCAAGTGAATATGTCAATCCCGTATCAAAACATATCAAGAGCAGAGTACGATTTGCAGTGCAGTTTCTGAGCAAAGAACCCAGCAACAAGATAAAATGAAAAACACAAAGTGGTGCTGTATTCACATTATATAGTGACATGAGATATAGACTTTGTGGCATTTCAGAACTACCGGATTATCAGCTCTAATGCTCTGTTACAGAGAAGCATGACAGAATCAAATTATTTTTGTATTGCTTGTACTTAAAAATACATAATAATACAGTGAAACATTTTCAAGTTAATAGTTCCCCAAAGTTTAGAAATGTATTGATCATGGACTTTCTGCCTACTCAAGCTTCCCTCTTCTTTGGTTGTTCATATACAATGACAAAAATGACACCTTTCAGTGCTAAGGAATTGACACCACCCTCTGGCATGTGTGGAGCTTTCAAATATTACTCTGGTGAAAATCAGAATAGTTTGAGTCCATGGCTGAGGTATATTTCTGTCACTGCCAGCTGAGGGGAGCTTTATTATAAAATCATCTCAACAGTCCTATAATAGAAATTGTAAAATTTTCAGGTAGATGTGAGAGAAATGAGATTAAATGATGACTCCTTTTCCCAAAAGACAAAAAAACCAACAAAACAGTTAACCTTTTGCTAAAGGATCTTTGATTTATTTTCTTTGGATGTCTTGAACAGAAACACATACACCTAAATTATGAACTTCAAGTCTGAAGAAAAAGAGGGATTTTTTACTTTGTGATATGCATAATTAGAGTGCAAAAGACAGAAACAAACAGTGGATTCTGCATGGCTCAGTGAGTAGTCTCCCAACTCTTATTTTCAATATTATATGACTCAGTAAATTCCTATTCTCTTCAATTCTACAGTTCCACAGTCTGAGATACATTTTTAACAAACTCAATTCAGCTAGGCAGAGACTGTGAAAATTCAAGTGAATAATAAAAGTTCTTCTACAATTGCCATTAGATCCATATGCTACAGTGAGTAATAAGCAGAATTTTAACACATGTCCAGGAACTAAAGACTGATTTAGCAAGCATTTCTACAAGATAATGATTAAGGTTTTACAGCACTGTTTGGTCTTTATTTCAATTAGCAGAATAAAAGTTATGCTCCCAGCATTGAAATAGACTGACATAAACAAAACACAAGACATTTTATAAATCTTCCTTTCTTGTCTATGCATAAATGAGTTATGACCAGATACATGCCTCAGCTACCTCTGCCAAGTTGGCTTCAGGAAAAGAAAAGAAGTAGTCTGTAACTCTTCTTTTATAAAAAGGGACAAGGCAAACAATTTAGAGTCATGGTTTCCAAATGCTGAGATGAATTTTCTCTAATTACCATGCGCATTTCCTGTTAAACAGAATTTGCTTTACTCATACTAATGCAAATGTGTATGGGTCTGTAGTTTCAGAGTGGCATGCAGGATTGAACATTCATTTCTACACTCCTTATCTCAAAAAATGGACTAGTACTGGAAAACCTTCAGACAAGAGCAGCAGAATGATTAAATCTCCAGAAGATCTTCCAGAAGCAGAATGACTAAATAAGGTACAAATCTTCACTCTGTAAAAGGAGGACAGATGGCAGGTGTAATGCAGGTCTGTGTAATTATGGGTGTCAAGAAAAGGACAGACATAGATTAATTGTTCATTGGCTTTTCAGGTATGAGATCCAGAGGCAATCAAACAGGCAGTAAGAGTCAGGTTCAAGAAAAAGAAAGAGCTGATGAGACTACAAGCACTTACTTGAGGAATTCATTGCTGAAGGATTGTGAAGATGCTAAAATTTTCTGTGGGCTACACATAAGATTGGGTGACTTAATGAAACAGAAACCCATAGAGGATTGCAGAACAAAGAGAAACTGTATCTGGCACAGAAAGACCCTGCCAAGTACTACAGCAAGTGAAAGTACTTTGTTACTGTCCTCTTGTCTGTAGATACACATTTTTTGCCACTGCTAAACACATGCTACTAGGCTTAAAAAAGTCTAGATGCAGGCAGTGTGACTGTATTCAAACCAGTTGAAAAATTTCCAATAACATCAACACAGCTTATTTTCTTCATTTAAGTTATTATCCTCCAGATTGTAATCCACTACCATTTACAAGTTCATTGTGTTATTTTGAACAAATAATGAGACTTATATGTCCAGTACTCAGGAAATTAACACTTTTTTTTAGAGGAAGTAGCAACACAATTTTTACAGAAACAGAGACAAATTATCAAAATCCTTTGACACTTCAAGTGCTAGTCTTTCACTTCCAATTGATTTTATTTGATTAAAAAGAAAAATAAAGGATTATTTTAATTGTCTAGCTTCATCTCTTTGTTCCAGTACAGTATATTCATTTTCAGGGATCTGTTCCAACTCTTTCTTTGTTTGGAGTGTCTCCTACTTGGCTGCCAAGACACCGTGTAGCTCTTGGTCTGTGTTGCTTCTTATTCAACAGCTAGAGAAAATTAAATACGCTTAAGAATCTTATACCACCCAAATACAAGATTCATTTGATCCTCAAAAGCTGCCAGGACTGCTACAGTTCAGCAACTACATCCACAACACTACATAGCTGGCTTTTGGTGTCACTCATAGAGTGTTATTTAAGGCTCCAGTAGTATTATCATATTTTGTTTTCTCTGTGCTTTCCCAGGAAATTTTAAGCATTCTCATGTCCCCTATGATTTTTCATGTGAAGTCTCCAAAATGGTACATGATAAAATGTTCCATCCTCTACTGCCAACACCCCAGCAAGCCAGTTTGTCCCACCACTCACAGTGTCTCTCAATCTTGACTGTTGCTAAAATATCAAAGGCATTACAACTACTCAGTAGCTTAAGTAATACCACAGCTGAAGCAATGGCAAAGCAAACTTTGACTTATCTACGTAGGCTGGGGTTAAATGATAAATAAATTAAATACAATAGGATTTCTGTTTAAATGTGCCAGATACTATAGGTCAGAAAGCAATGAAGAGTTAATGTGTAGATGTACAACAGTATTGCTACACTGTAGGTGCAGCTCAATAGCTCTACTTACTGTATAGCCTAAAAACTTTTTTTTTCTCAAATTACTAGTACCTCTTTCACTAATTGGCACTAGGAAATGACAGAGAAAGTGATTTTTTAACCTTTTTGAATCACTGCGATATAGCTTTACTGTACTATGCCATCTTAAATCTTCTACTTGTAGAGAACCCTTTCCCCTTCAGCAAACCATGGTTTTACCTAAAACCTCTTGGAAATCTTTCCAGTATTTGTCTATTCACTGGTGTCCTTCCTCCTAGTCTGTATGTTTTACTTGAACAGTTTTTTAATTTTTTGGAATTAAGCAGTGTTAAACCTTCTTTCAAACAGATGTTAATTACTATTGCTTTCTGATTGCATCTCTAATCCTGTAGCAAATTCTTTCCTTTTTATTAATATGATTTAAAATAAAACTTGACATAGATATTTTGGATATGTCCTCTCCTTGTTTTTTACCATTATAGCAGAATTGCAGTCACATTTCTGACCACTACTGAAACCCCATAAGGCAGCAGAGGAAAATGGGAAAGACAAGGGTTTCAGTTGTTAAACTTTTTTGAAAATTCAGCCCTTTGATTAGGAACAGATCCATTGTAAGCAATCCAGAGATAATAAGGTATGATGAATTAGGATATTTTGCTTAATAAAGGACTTCCAGAGGTTGTTACAACCTCCTGTATATTGAATAAAGTTATTTATCTGAAGAGGACTATTCAGTCCTCTTAATTTGTATTGGAATTCAAGGCTTAGATATCTGGAGAATGAACCCCATTACTCTCAGGTTTGCCTATCATCCAGCACTTGGACAGCCCTTGTATAGTTTGGGGCATTTTTGTACAACACAGAAAATAGTTATGATTATTAAAAATTGAATATATGATTATAAAGCAACAAGGACATAAGCACTGGGCTGTTAAAGGAAGAACTGTGAAAACATGTCTGTGAAAATTTAACACCCAATGAAGCAATGAAGAAATGAGCTGCTTTAAGGACCTCAGCAAACATGAGTGTGGACTTTATCTGTTCTTCAGAACAGCTGCTACTAGCCTCACCTAAGCTGCCAAATCTATTTTGTGTGCAGCTTTTGGCCATATTTATTTCTGACCTGGCAGCCCAAGTCAAATCCTTGCATTTCATTAATTTGGTAGCACTTAGCGGTCATCCTTGTTTGAATTTGAGGAATTTACTAGTTCCAATGCATAAGTTACCAGCTAGCACTGAAAGGAATTGAATAAATTATCTGCAGATGACAGAATATTAATAATCAATGACTCAGAAGAAATTTAACTTTTTTGTGTGACAATTGCGAAAACTTTAAAATATTCTTTAAAATGTATGAGATTGAGAACTGAAAAGTAATTTCTATGGACCAGTTTGTGACTAACTCAAACATGGTTACCTAGAGAAGTCAAAGATTGGCTGGCTTTGATCCCTCCAGTTCTTTTGCACTCAGCCACCCTGTGCAGCTACTTCATAGGTCCAGGCAAAAAAAGGGGGCAGTGTTTTGTAGACAGGCAAGTGCAGGTACGATGAAGAGATTTAAGACAAAAAGATGGAATCTTGGTTATTTTAGGAAAGGAAATATATCAGGGATTTCAAGTTACTGTTTTTCTGAATCTATTAACAAGGACCATATCCAGGTGCATATCCTAGGGCAACTGAAACTGTCAGGTCAGGATGACATTTTCTACATTGGTTTAAATGATGTACACTGCTTACTCTGAAACCCCCTTTTTCACTGTGATGGTATCCTCCTCTATTCTCACAATGGTTCTCACACTCAGATGAAGGAGATCACAGAACACAATTGGGTCCCAGCCTTCTGCCACTGCAATGACTCCTTGTGAAACATCCAGCATGATCCTGAAGGATCACATCACAGATTCATAAAAAAGTTTTGGTTGGAAGGGACATCCAAGATTATCCAGTTCCAACCCCTCTGCCATGGACAGAGGATGACACTCACTAGATCAGGTTGCTGAAAGCTCCATCCAACCTGAACACTTCCAGGGATGGGGCATACACAGCTTCTCTGGGCTACAATTCCTTTTTTTATTACATACACTTTGGTCTTTACACTCAAAAGCAGGTTTCTGAGGAGGTTTTGAAATCATGTAGCACAAGAGTATTCTGCCTCATTTCAGATGCTTTCCCTGACAGCTGCCATGTGCAGTTCACCTAAGGATCAGTTAAAAATGTTATTGTTATACTTACATGAATCTGATTAATAGACTGCTCTGCTTTTAATTGCATGAGTTATAATTTCTACATTAAAGCCTGCAAAAAAAATCCTTCTGGATGATAAACAAAGTGAAAGATAATAGATTAGTCCTAGTCAAGCTGTATTTGCTACTAGACTTTTTACAAAGAAAAAAATTCCTTTGTAGGAGCTGTGTCTAAGTTTGCACAATGTCATAGCTGTCAGATCCACGGACAGAAGTTGCTGGCTTTTAAGAAGGCTCCACTTCCTGGGAGTCTCTAAATTCACAAGAAAAGCAACTGCCTCTATATTTTCCATGTCCTGGTAGGTTGTCATTAAGTTCACAGCCCTTCTCTGCTTGGGGTGGCAAAGAAGCCATACTTGGCCAAGAGCTGGACTCAGTCACTTAGTTTTTAAATCTTATAAACAAGCGCAGAAAGATAAATACTCCCAGGCAACGAGATACTGATGTAACTCCACGTCTGCTCACACAAGATAGGCACTTTAGGAGGCTGTATTCCTGAACTCTGGGTATCTCTTCTCTTTCACTCACCAAAGCAAATATTAACTTTTCATGTGTGTCAGTTACACAGTGCACATAAATGTTTCTCTACATGTAAACAGATGCATTCTTCTCTTATGTGTGTGTATAAAGCTCTATATGCATATAAACACAAAACTGTAAGGATCTATAAACATGAATATTTTGGCACAGAATACAACTGGAGCATCCATAAACCAGAAAATCATTCCATCATAATACAATGTCTGGTTTCACAGTTGACATAAGTAGGAAAAATTTTAAACTCGTGTTACCTTATGTTCAGTGAAATTTATGGAAGTATTAATAATAACTTGAACAGTATGCAGTAGAATACGTAATAGTACACTAGAATGCTGCTTATAGTAGAAACTTACAAGACTGTTTTTTTTTTTTTCATTTGATGTGCTGTAACACATGAAACACTTGAAATGGAAATTGGTTTTTGGCAATTCTATAAAATCCTGTTCAGAATGGCTCCTGAAACAAACGATTAAAAAATACGTTTGGTTTAAAAACTCTACATGTCATTCCCTACTTGATTTTCATTCTTCAAGTCAACTTCCCAGCAATGGAAAGATACAGGAATTCTTATAATCAGATGCAGTGAGAACTTGGACCTTGTCAACTACAGCAGTATATTTAATACAAAGATTCACCACTTCCCTCCATGAATATTCCATATATACGTGTCTGTAAAAAGGTCCTTAGACAGAGAATGGAGAATATTTTACATTACAGAGGACAGATGCTGGCTGCAATGATGGCAATAATTGCAAACAGATGAATGTTTCAAGACTACATATTTTTCTAAAATACTCAACAATGAAAAGATTTTGGATTATATTTTCCACAACTCATAATTGCATTGACTGAATCAGAGTGGAGAAGTAAACACAATATATTTTTCATAAACTGCTAAATTATTGAGAAGAAACAAGAAGCTGCCAGAGCACTATAATTCTCTTGAAACTAAGGGGACAAATTTTCTAAAATTACATCATCTTTACAAATGTAGGATTGATGACAAGGCACAATTATTTTATTTTGTATTTTGTAGAATTTCACATAAGAGTGGTGTAATTTCAAATTACTTTGAACATTATCACCATCCTAAATTTACTTGTGATCTTAATATTTCCTTAAGACCAAAGAGTACACGTAGTTGCAATGTATGACGAATAAATACGCAAATAAATGAAAAAGCACAAAGCTTTTGGGATTTCAGGAACCTTTACGATATGCAAAAGTGGCTGAAAGAGTTTTTAAACACTGCATATTTGGCTACAAAATGGCCTTCTTAAATGATAGCTACTTATATAACAAAAGTATGTCATAAAAGGAGTTTTCTAAGGGAGTTACGGTAAAGAAATGGGAGAGAATTTGAACAAGTTGAATATCTGAACCAAAGTCATACTTCCAAGGGAGAATGCAAACATGCAAAGCATAAACATCTTTAATATATTTCTAACACCTGAGAAATTGCTAAAGAGATGTTAGTTTGTGCATTATTGATATTTTTTCTTTGTTGTCATATATAAAGTTCATCTGAACTTTCAAATTATACTCCTTAAACCTGGACTAAAGAAAATGTGAAAATTTCTCATACTGAGAAGAGAAATTAAGCCAATGCTTAACGGGAAACACCTTCTGAAGCTGCTTTCAGTAGAACACCAGAACTTCTTTATGCTTGAATACTTTATTGAATTAAGGTAAAATTAGAAGGAAGCATCTTATTTCTTAAAATGAATTCCATCATGCGCTGGCCATAAAGCTCTGCAGTCATGAGTGGTGGATTGGTTTAGGTAATTTTTATTGTAGGCTTTGTTTTTCAGCAATGGGTTTAAGTAAAGAGTGTTAAAGTAACAGGAAGTAGGCAATTAGGCAAGAAAACACTGATGGAGTAAGATGAACAAAGTGTCAGTCACGTTGCCCCAGTACACATGTCAACCAATCCGTTATGTTTCCAACCCTTAAAGATGTCTACTACCTGTCATTGGGAGTATCATGGGGAAGATGTGAATGAGCTGACCTACTTGAGTGCGCTAATGACTCTCAAGAGTCATGATCTTCATTGTCCTTTATTTCCTTGTTTGCCCTGAAACAACAACACTTACTGTTTTTTTCCACTTTTGTTTTGAAATGTCAACTTATTTCTATCCTTTTCAAAGTCCCACTCTTGCCCTTGCTATCTTGCCCAAATTCAGCAAACCTTGGTTTTAACAGAAGCCTGGTTGTAGATTATCAGTGAGAAGAATCACTAACCAGCAATGACTCTTTCTGAAAATATGGACCCTGACATGTGGAGTTTGGGGCAGTGCAAGATATGAGGTCCTAAATTACTTTGTTTCTTGGGTGTTGGTAGCAATGTCCTGAAGAACTTCAAAAGCTCTGAGGACTAACCAGAAAATAAGTTCCTTGAACATATCACACAGACCTACAGACCCACACACAGGTACTGCTGGCCTAAACTCTCCTCAGGGACACCTGATTGCATCTTTCCCACAGGCCTTGGTGCCATTAAAGCCAAAAGAAATCCTCTTCAGTCTGAACAAGAGCTCATCTACAACTTCTGGACTTAATGTATGGAGCAAGTGTGTGGGAAATCCGAAGTTAATAAGGGACATGGGTGAATGCACAGGAGAACATCAATTAAGGTGACACTGGTAAAACCCCTCACTAAGGGTGCTAAGCAAGGAAGTATCCTGTTATGAGAGCAACGTTTCTTTAACAATATGAAATGACAGAACATCCAGATGACATATATCCTATGCACTGGAGAATCCTTTTAATTATAAAAACCTATAAAGCTAAATCCTGTCTACACTTAATCCAAAGGAATTCTTCAGATGGAAAAAAGTCCCCACTCTTTTTAAAGCCAGCACAAGCAGTAGCAAAATAAGAGTGATTTCTAGGAAGTGAGTGCACAGGAAGCACAGTGGGGATGAATGAGAAATCCTTCTTTGATCCTAACCTATCCTTATAAAATTCAGCTTGTGCAGTCAAGCTGGTTCAGTCAGTCAGTGCAGCTCTGAGGATGAACTAGTCAAGAACTGAAATGCAACTCAGTTCACTAAGCACCCCCTGCTTTCCTCCTCCATGGAAAAAAATCAAACTGAAAAGAAGGGACTTTCAAACCCCTGATCAGTCTTCTTGGTTTAGGTATTTTGAAAAAAGCAAATTTTAAATTACAAAGGAAAAGAAAAACAAAAAGTTATATGGCAGTTTAGTTCTATATAAAGACACTGCAGCAAAATAAATGTAATCATCTCAAATCCCATCAGCATTTCGTATAACTGGCCTCAGTGCATAAACAAATATGCTCGAAGTTAATATCACCAAGTTAAACAATCATGAATAAAATATTTTTATGTAAGTGGGCAGGCCAAAATATTATTTTGCAATTGCTCTGTATGAAGCATGATGCCTTTTATGAGAAAATACTAGTGTAGTTAGAATAGGAGTTAGTGTAAATACCTGCCTATGTCATCGAGTTAAAATACATGATCTGTGTGCCATAGGTACCAGGTTCCTTAACAGATTAAAAAAGTAGTGAACACATTATGTGTTCATATTATGAACACATTCTTCATATTAGACTTAAGATAGTTTATTAATCATTATGTGACACAATAAAGTACTTAAATTTAAGACATGCAAAAAACAAAGCCGAGACACATATTCACTAAACCAGGAATCCAAAACACTGACGTCCAAGGCTGGTTTGTCATCCCAATTTTCCTTCATTACAAATAGGAAGAAATGCATTCCCTGCAGAGGGTAATTAACTTCCTTCAAGATATGTCATATGAATCACCCTATGAAGTTACCAAGTTCTTTCTAAAGGCTATACAGACTCAGAGGTCTGATGCTACAGTGTCTAGATAAATTCAAAGACAAACAGTTAGTTACTGCCTTTGGAATGACAGTTTTGTAGCTAAGAGGCTTAAGGCAAATTAGGCAACTGTTCCATAGGCAACTTGTTTTTATTCATGGCCAAAATTCCTGCTGTTGTGGTGGTATTGCAGTGGTATTGTGCGTGGTGTTGCAGGTATAAATGTACTATGGAACACACCAAATTAAAAAAACAAACTCACTGTGCCAGCATAAACAAGTCCAAGGGCTTGACTGCAGCTCTTGTAACTTTAAATCATTATCATCAGAAATTAATGGCCAGTACCTCTCCCAACCTAAAAATTAAAAACTTGTCAGTATAAATCAACCCCAAATGGGTTATTGAAGCAATTTTTCAGTGGAAGATAGGCAGGATCCATTCAGCAATCAGTGCTGAAGTGCAGCAGAAGGATTGCTTTTGAAGTGTTTAATAATAATGAGCATTTCCACATGAACATCAGTTAAAACTATTTCATCACTGAGAGATAATTTCTGTATTCAGTGGACTAAAGTACACTGGGGCACAGGCAATGCTGAGAACATTTGAAGAGAGTATCTGCGCTTGCTTCCCTCCATAGATACAATGTGTTCTTTCTGGAAAAGAGACACCTTGCTCTTGGAGGAGGCAGGATGTGAGCACCCAGAACTGCATGTTCTTTTGCAAGAGTCCAGCTGACACTCCCATTTCCCTCAGCACGACTAGAAGCTGTATTTCAGCTACCCAAGCCATTCACAAACTCTTTAAAATTTTGAGAACAGACAAAAGGATATTTAAATTATTTTGCAGATATCTGTTATTGCTATGATGTCTGCATCAATAACAGGAACATCAACAGGATCTTAAGATGCCTTAGAAGAAAATCTATGTTATTTATTGTCTCCACTGAAACTGTTTCTTTGGGTTTTTTGATGCCACTAGGGTAAGATTCTTCTTGCCTTACTTCCGCTGTGTGAAATCAAACAACAATCTGCAACAATAAACACCTTATTTCTTTCCACACTATGTCAAGTATAAATTGGATGGATGAGTTTGTTCACAGGAGGTTTCTGTCTCTCTCCAGTGACTATACAAAGAGTGTAGGTGGTTGGTGTTTACAACTAAAATCAATTTTGCGGGACCTAGGTGAAAAAAACCCCAGGCCTTCACTGCAAAAATCCCTTTTCAGAGCTTTTCAAAATTTGACATTAATTTTTTTTTAATTAGTATATAGAAATGTACTAGAGGTAATCTAAATCATACACAATATGACCCTTCATCTTCTGCTATAATCCTATTGTTCATTCCTTTACTAAAAAGGAAGCAAATTGGTCTGGCTTACTTTTTATAATGGAAATGAAAGTAGCAAATCAATGCACAGAATACAATATTTATTGTCAAAAATAAACTTAAAGTATATTAATTTTTAGAAGAAAAAATATAGAAGAAAATATCATTTTCACTGAATGTAAATTTGATGTTCTATCTTCTTAGTCCGGTACTCTCTGACCTGGCATCAAACTGCTAATCTGTTAAAACATCTGTAGGCTAGGGAATGGTACAGATTTCATCTTCAAATCTTTGATATTCTTCCCCTGATCTAGGGCACTACAGGAGGATCACTGGTGAAAGTTTATCCATTAATTTAACAAACAGGATAGAACTGACTCTAGAACTGCCAACGAAGTACCCTGATGTGAGTGGGTACTTTAGTTAAATGATGCTTAGTAGAAGAAGTTTCAATTCTCAGTGAATCTCACGGAGAGTCTACCGCAGGAAAGTCCTTACTGGCAGAATGCCTAAATCTCTCTAGGAGATGTGAGATGTAAGCAGTAGTGAGGCTCTCAAGCCAAGCCAGCTTCTCACCATACATTTTGGGCTGGATACAGAGCTGCATTTATGCTCCTCTCATGCTTATGACCTGGGTAAATAATCACCCCCGCTACTTAACCATAACTGAAAAAGTTGCTGGGTTCTTTGGCAGCAGCTGCCTCTCTCTGACAGACACAAAAACCAGACAATGAGGCAAGTCTGAAAAGAGACAAAAATTTAAGTAGTTATTAAGAGTTTGCATAAGACTCTATGTTTTGAAGAATTCTGTGTGAGGAAACTAGATTGCAGAGGTGGCAGCTGGCAAACTCCCAGAAGCTCTGAGTTCGTGCTATTTACAGAATTTTATTTTTTTTTTTTTAAGTTAGGCAGCTTGGAGCATGTGCATGTGTATGCATGGGGGTTTTTTGTTGTTTTTTTTTTTTTTAATGCATGTTTTAGGCTGATTATAGCAACCATTTATCCTGTATCTACTAACCTCTGTGCTTACTCAACCTTTATGATGTACTACCACAGCCTGCTCTGCACAGCTGGGATTCAGCAAACCTGTCGTAAGAAGGAAGGTTCCTTGTCTTGGCGTTTGCTGCATGGTTAACAAAGAGAGACAGCCACCTGCGGAGGATGCTTGTTCTGTTATAAAAGAGATGACAAAATACAGAGGATGGTTTACTCTCTGCTTCAGCCCTTCTCTTTCCAGGAAAGGAAGAGAGACACTCCAGGTTCACCCTGATAGATGGCAAACAGGTATTCCATGTCAGTTCAGCATTATCAAATGTAGCCACAAAAGGTTAGCCTGCATGCTACAAGGTCTTCAGGAGGCTGGAGCCCTCCTGGGTGCCAGCTTTCAATCAACTGATCCATGCTTTGCCTGACTAGCTGGCACAAGGACATGAGGAGCCCAGGAGTTCTTTTGCCAGTAGGGTCTTGGGTGTTAACACAGGTAGCATAACCTTTCTGATTCTCTGAGCCAAGAAAGTGGTCCTTAACACTGGTACCAGAACTGCACTGAAAAACCAAAACCAAACAAAAAGATCTTGTTTATCCTGGACAACCAGCATATGCTCAGCTAGGACTGGAAGAACTTAAGGGCACCACCACCTAGCTTGACTGCTCAGGGGCTGTCCATGCACCAGGGCTGGAATGGAGGCCTTTGACTCCTGAGGAAAGGCTGCTTGATCCTCAGAAGTTTCCAAAGATATGTGGAAAGCATCTCCAGAAGAATCCTATAACCTCTTTCCCTGAAAACCCCAGTGAAAAATCTTTCTCCATTTACTGCTTCCCTTTCTACCCACTGCATAATATACCAGATAACATGATTACAGCATTCAAATGGTTCATCTGACATGCACAAGTATGTCAGAAGCATTTGAGATGAAAGTATCAAACACAGACTCAGCGACCAAGAAACTGCAGAAACTGCCACGGACTTTAGAGATTAGATTTGACTCGTTCATAATCTTAGACAAACACACAATTCACACAAATTTAAGGAAGTCTTCCTGTCCCACTTCAGCCCACATTTGCTGAAAAATACCTTAGCTGTAAAAAAAAAAAAAAAAAGAAATTCTTCTCCAATGTTCTTTTCAGCTTCTGTCTCACACCAGCTAGTATCTAAACTAGAAGTGTGGTTGTAAAAAAGTGGAAGAAGTAATTTGAGAATTTAAAGCAAAACAGACGAAAGGAAGACAGAAGGAAGACAAAAAATCTCAATTGAAACCAAAACAGCCCACAGCTTCAAGAAGATCATGATACAACAGCAAAGTCATTTATTTGTTACCTTAATCTTTGCAGCACACTAAAAACCTTTTAATTCCTTTGAAAACTTCACTGTACAAAAAAATTGTCTTATTTTTAGTTGTTTCTCTTTTGACAGTCTCAAATTCTATTTGACTGAAAGGTAATGCCCCTTTGAAGGACTTCTGCATGCATATCTGTTACAGAAAGATTTAATTAGCTCAACCTTCCCCTGTATTCATTTAACAAAACTATATTAATTAATATGTATTAAATCAGGAGATTCTTTTTTTCCAGCAACAAATCACGGTGGACGTGAAGATCCTGGCAACACTGTTCTTGGTGTTATACTACTTAAAGTAGCGTCAGTGTAACAAAGCAAGGGCAAGTTTGGTTTATCTTTCTCAATGATTCAGGACTTCTAAAACAGATGGTTTCTGGAATTTTGTTTTGTCACAAAACATGGTGATGGAAAATTGATTTACACACACAGTTTTACCTTCAACCTTCCTTTAGTTATTGAGAATATTGCATTTGAGAAAGTTACAAGAACATCATCTAACACAACTTAAAACTGAATAGAAAAAGTAATGATAAATCTGACACTCATAAAGCCATTAAATGTCTGAATAGAACAATGCTCCATCTATTTTTATCTGCTTTTTCTTTAAACAGCTTATAACAGAATCTTTTCTTCCTGCTTCTATTCTGCCTTTCCGTAAGATAAGTTATGGTGATTAAGTCATAATTTTCAAAATTAATTCAGTCCCTTTTAACACTGACTACCAGCACCACCAGAGGCAAGCAGAGATGCCACACAAGATTTTCCTTGTTGGTTTTGCAACCTCAGTCCAGTGGATCAAATCCCAGAAAAAGCTGACAGATTAAACAATGTACTGGTATGGAGACAGGTCTCAGGTCTTGAGAGAAGCAGACATGCACATTTTTCCTTGTCATTTAAGTCAGGCAATAAACACACACACAAAGGTAAAAGCTAATCCCTTAACCATTTTTTCTATATGTTTCTTTCAATATCTACTTGGTGGTCTGTCCACACTGAAGAAATGCAAGCCCACTGTCACCAAGAGCAGAGTGACATTGGTCAGGACCCAACATTTTTAGAAGATAAGCAAGGATATCTCAAAAAGATAATCAAAATCATAGTGACCTCAATTTCACTTAAATTTCAGCTAGCAGTATTTTGCTCTAAATAGCATGAGATAAGAAGAAATGGAATTTTTTTCTGGAGCTATTTTAAGGGCAATGACTGCTATACATAGAGTCAGAGTAAGTGGCTGAAGTTAAATTTAAAAGACAGACATATTTTTGTTTTCCTGATTCTAAATAGAGTCTCATCTGTTCCTAAGTCTGAATAACAGAAGAAAAAAGAGAAAAAAAAAAACAAAAACCCCACAGTAAAGAATGCTATCCTCCTGAAAACAAAGCCAAGGTCTTTCAGTGTAGAAGGCAACACCAAAGGAAAACTGTGTTTGGTTTCAGCAATTTTGATATTTAAGGATAAAGCTTATTTAAGTCTTGCCTAAAAAATGGGCATAAAATCAGGTCTTCCAGAATTTCTGCTATTCTAAAACACTCTCTAAAGGTCTAAAGCACTCTCACTGGTGCCTGGCTTCTCTAACTGTACACAAAACTATTGCTTAAGTGATTGAGGTTAATTGATGGAAAATTCAGTATGCTTGCATAGAAAGCCTTACTGAGCTATCCAGGTGGGGGCTTTGAAGCAAGTAACATAAACACTGAAATGTTACATGTCACTGCAATACAACTAAATCTGAAATTTCAAGCAAACTGACTTAAAGGTACTGTAATGTTGATATTTATTGTGTAGAACTAGTTTGCATTCTGTCTACGCTGCATTCTATAGAAAATCTCTACATGCACTGTTTCTTAAAAATATTATTTCTCAGATGAAGCCAACATGTATCTTGTTACCTATTTTTTTGTTTGTTTGTTTGTTTGTTTGTTTGTTTGTGGACTACCCATTCCCTGTAACAAAAACACATAATAGAAGGTGGTTTTATTTACTTCCACCCAAAAGGTGTTGTAATGTTGGAAAAGCCATCTCACCAGTCATGTGTGGAGAAACCTAAAATTTGGTTGCCATGTTAACAGGAAGTCACTCAACTAAGTCCACTAAAACAAAAGTGCATAAATGATGCATTCTTGTAAAAACAGGGAAGTATGAGATTAACAAGTCTGTAGGTTTTGACAACTGCAGCCACAATTACAGTTGTGTGCCCCAGTAGAGTGCTAAATTTCTGTTGGCATTTAAAACTCCAGAGCATCAGCTGCTTCTTCCCAACAGGACCATAGTTTCTCTCCCATCACCTCAGGTGTCAGGGCCTTGCCCGCGTAAACCGCACAGGGGGATGAACCCACCAGTCCCTTCCTCTGCTCCAGGAGCCGTCCCCCGGCCCACTTCACCCTGTTCTGCTCCTGCCACCTGCACCTCGCCGTCCTCCAGGTCCCTCCTGGAGGCTTTCTGACAGGACCCCCGCCTTTCCTAGAGGGCTCCTGCGGCGAGCCAGGTCCCCCCGGGGAGAGGTGCCTGCGGGGACACCGCAGCTGCGGCCGGCACTACGGTGGGGATCAGTGGCGGTCCGCGGCGCGGCTCCCGCTCCCACCCGTGTGCGTGACCCGCGAACTCCCGCCTGGCGCTGCCGGGGGCCGCGGTGCTCTCAGCGCCGGCAGGGCCGGCAGCAGCCGCGGGGCCGAGGGAAGTACTTGCGCGGGTGGCGGATGCGGAGCCTCCTCCTGCCCCGCGGAGCGGTCCCCGCCCGCTCCCTCCGGCCCCCTGGGCGCTCCGCTGCGCTGCAGGTGTCACCCAGCGACCGAAGGATGCCGCTTCCCACGGCAGCGGCTGCCAGGGAAAAAATACGTTTATTACATACAAGAGGAAGGAAGAGATCTTAATACTCTTCTGGACTACCACCAAGGGCGTGCACGATGTTGCTTTATGCTGCTTGCGTCGGCGCAAAAAGTTACCTTAGACAGTCATAGGGGGTTCTTTTTTTTTTTTTTTTTTTTTTTTTTTTTTTTTTTTAGGGTCAAAAAGGTAATCAAATGTTTGGAAAGAGAATAGATCAAAGTTGATGAGAACTTACTTGGTTTAGGTGCTTGCGTTGACAGCCGGCAGCTTTAACAAGTCACATTTTCCCATGGAAGTTGTACCCTTTTCAATCCCGTTTGTAAATTAAATCCCTTCAGAAGGTGTTTGTTTTATTTCACTGGTTGCCGTCCATCTCAGGCACTATCCACATTTTTTACTTTATTTTCTCCATGTTTGCCACACATGCAGGCACTCTCGGACGCACGCCACGAGTCAGCGGGTGCCCATCACCTCCGGCCGGGGGTACCGCGCCTGCCGCCGGGTTCCGCTGCAACAGATGCGAGGCAGGTTCTTCCCCGGTTGCTTAGTGCGGCGTCTCCTTGTTGCCTCGGGAAGCCTCATGCCGGCTGCAAAAAGTAACAGCTCCTCCCGACGCGGCGGTGCCCTCCGGAGCGCGGGCTGCGCGGCGCGGGGAGGGAGCAAAGACACCCCAATACCGGCGGAAGGAGCGCGGAGGGGCACAGGCCGGGTTTCTCCGTCCTCGCCGCTGCGCTCTCTCCCGAGCCGGCCGCAGGCTCTGCCTCGGCGGGCGCCGTCCCCCCGCCCGGCCGCCGCTCCCCTCCCTCCCTGCTGCC
>VZUI01054859.1:0-18795 GCA_013401135.1 Cettia cetti | reverse complement strand
AAAAGGTTAGGAAGCCAGGAATGCCAAGGAAATTTGCCCTTCTTTAATTGATGTGGGGATGAGGGGAATATGGTCACCCTGATGTGCTCCTCTATCTCAGAGTGCCCTAGGTACTTCCAGGCTGGCTGTCTCCTAGTACAGACTTGCACTCTGGGTCCAGGTGTCACGGGTGGCAGGTGGCAGCCCTTTCTTTCTACTTACCATTGCCTGAGCCCTTCTGTTCTTTCTGCCTCGGAAGGTGTTTCCCAGGCCCCACCAGCATCCAGACTGCCCTATACTGAAGGTGGCACGAGGTCTTGGTTGACTTGGGCCACATGGCCGACACTGTTTGCTGTGCCTCTGGGAAAAGACCTAGATGCTGCTTCTCCTGCTTGATGGGGCAGCTTTACCCTTGCAGAGGCTGGCCTCTGCATTTGAGGGCTGATCTGGTTGGGTCCTGGCAGTGGCCGTTGTGGGCCATGGAGCGGCGGAAAGTTTGACACGGACAATCTCTGTGGGCGTGTGTCACTGCTGTGTGGTGTGATATTTTTCCAGGTGACCTGTGTTTCCACCTCTGGCTTCCTGTGGGTCACCTGTGGGAGGCAAGAGGAGGCACCGGTTGAGGCAGATGTATGAGCACAGAGTTCCCCCTGTGCCAGTAAGCCTGGCCCTCATCCCAAGGCAGGTGCAGGCCTCGATAGCCAGGCTGGACTGGGTTGCCAGGTGTGCTCACTGCCTCTGGGGCATTGCTGTGCCTGCGCTATCCCGCAGAACAAGGTCTGGTGCCAGGCGTGGCTGTGTTCCCGAGAGCTTCCCCAGGTCCCACTGCAGCCTCTCCCTCCATCCTCATCCCTTACCTTTCCCTGCTGGTACAGGAGTCGCTGCCCCTCACAGGGCTGGCCATAGGCATTTGCCTCCTCCTTGTTCAACATTATGGGAGTGCTCTGATGAACACAGTACCCAGATAAGCTGCTGCCTCCTTAGAGACCTGCTCTCCTGGGAGAGACCACTGCAGGAATTTGTTGCCCTCTGGGTCACTGTGTGGTCCTTTGTCACAATGGCCTCTGGGCACAATGCCACCACAGGTCACAAAGGCCTGGTGGTCAATGTGGAGATGTCCTTGCTTTTGTCCTGCTCATAGTACAGTCGAAACCCCTTGGCAAGCTTGGCAGTATCCCCTTAGCCTGGGATCTCTGTTCCCCCTTCTGCCATTTTCTTTTGATGCTCCTTGGTGGGTGTTCAGAGGAGCTGTTTCCCAAGAGCCTGTTGGAATTGACTGGAACATTCAGTAAAGGATATTTTCTGACCTAATTACCAATAAGCAATATTACAGGGATGTAGTGGAGATGAGTTTTTCCTTGGCCATTCTTACATTTTCATGTTTTGTTGTACTTTTAGCAGTGTGTCTTTTTATACATTTTTGGGAACAGAACAGTAGCAGTGTTTTTTTCAGGAAATACTTGAGGGAGAAATGCCACGACTGTCACAGAATGAGAAATGTACTGAATAAAGGTTAATTACTTTGTGATTCACAAAATAACTGAAAGCATAGATGAATGCACCATGAAGACTAACTTTTATAGCAGGATCAGAGTTGACCTGAAATGCTGAAAGAAACAGTGATAATGCAGTTTTCCAGATTAAGAAGAGAGGAGGGGTGTGGTTAATGTCCTGTATTTTAAAAATTGTGCTATCTTTTTTATAAAGAGTATTATCTTTTGTGTCATATTTCAGAACTCTTTGCTTAGGAATTTTAGACAAATATCAGCTACATCTTTATGTATTTATTAACAGCATTATTAGACTGGAATGTTCTGAAAACTGTGTAAGCATTTTTGCACTAAAAAGTTCTGGTAATAAATTTGTATGTAAGAAAACACAGTGTACCAGCTATATGGAAACATTTACATCTCCAGACTACTTCAAGTGCCAGATCACTACTCCTTAAAAAATAAAATAATACTACTTTTTAAATATTTGATGAGAAAAATGTGCATACTTGTTCTGATGGTTGTATTAGTCACTCACCTGGTGAAAGTTTTTGGAATGGTATTTAATGTTACTAGTAACACTAGAGTTCTCTTTTAATATTTTAGATTCATGAAATGCTTTCTGATACTTGGTGTTTCCTTGATCTTGTGA
Organism: Cettia cetti; assembly: GCA_013401135.1. Lineage (NCBI taxonomy): Eukaryota > Metazoa > Chordata > Aves > Passeriformes > Sylviidae > Cettia > Cettia cetti. Next base: position 16,674 of record VZUI01054859.1, on the reverse strand, counting down.
ATGGTTAACATAGTAATATAGTCAAAGTTTAGAACTTGAAAAATTGCAGATTCCGTCATAGACAGGAGATTGTTGATGTGACAGACCTTTACTACAGAATTATATTTTATATAATACATTATACTTCACTCTGTCATCTTTCTTCTCATAGAGTGGTGAGGTTATCTGGTCTGTAGCTGCCGAACACATTGATGTCCTTTTTGCAGCTGAGAACTTAGTCAGTAAAATGTAAATTATTTGAAAATTCTTGGTTAACCAAAAGCAAATGTTAGGTTCTTTTATGTGCATGCCATTAAGATAAGGTAGCTTCAGTTAATAACACTGCTTTATGATAAGCTTTTGTAGCATAATATTTTTAGAAAGCTTCCTATTTGACCTAATGGGAAAGCAGCTTTACTGGAGAAAAGTAGGATTTCAGTTAGTTTGTTCTCAGTTTTAATGACTTCATAAACAACTTTTCCTGCTGCAATGAATGAATTTTCCCATTCACGTTTACGCAAGGTGCTAAACAAATCACAGAAAGAAGAGTTGGGAGGGACTTTGATAGAACATCCAGTCTCCATCATGCTCCCTCAAAGGTTACAGAGAAGTGATGCGTTGGCCCTTCTGGAAGAAGATCTGGTCATAGAAGTTCCACAGTCTGCCTTTAATCATCTCCAGCCTTTGCTATTGCAGGAAACTCTAGACATCTTTTCCTCTTTTCTCTCTGAGTTCTTCTTCAGGTTTTTCCTGTCCCCAGTGGAAGCTGTTCCCATCCTTTGCCCATTTAACTTTTGATGACTTAATAGCTGTTATTTGATGTTTTCTTTCATGACACTCTGAGTGTTACAAGTTAGAAGAAAGAACTAAATAAGAAACAACTGAATTTTTATCCAAATCTGCATCACTAGTTCATTTGTTGGCTTTGGGAGAGGCGAGTAATACTGTCATTTTGGGGGAAACCTTATTGAAGTGAAGATCTGCTACGTCTGGCTGAGCACAGTTAAACTCATTTCCTGGGTTGGAGAGCATTTCATTTATAGTCACAAAGCTGTTTCAGATGGAAGACAAAACTGAATTTTAAAAATCAATGCTGTAACTAAAAACTATGGTCCATATAAGAAGTAGACAATGGTCATAGATTAAAAAACTTTAAACCAGATTCTGGCATTCTGTAATGTTTGGGTTGACTTGGCAAATCTCTAACATCAGAATTACTTTGATTATAAATTGAGTACTATCTTAACATTTTGTGCTTTTTTGCCATCAGCTGTCAAGTGTAATGAACTAGTTCAGGAAACTAAAACTGGTTATAGTAACAGTAGAATTGTTAATATTTCTGCAATTGTATTTCTTCTAAAAAGAATTTTAAGAGATATGGTAAGAAAAAAGGTCAGTGAGCACTATTATTATACAACTGGAGAAAGTATGAGTGAATTCTTTGTTCATCCGTGGTACAAAGATTAAAATGCCGTTACTTTCTTGGGTGTCATGCAGTTATAATTTATTTTAAGGCTTTATTCAACAGGGGATTTATTTTTTTCTTTAGGCTTTTACAGACTTAAGTACCATATGGCAGATGGGTCACCAAGCAATAAAAGAATTGAAAAAATAAAAAATATTATTGGAGCTTGAGAAAAAAACGTAGTTTTTTTCTCCCCTTACATTTATAAAACTTCTTTCACTTGACTTCAAAAGGTAGGAAATCTGTGGAAGACTGAATTTAAAAGTACAACAAATTAACAACAGTTGTTAATTACCTGGTGGGGCAGTCCAGAATGCTGACAGACACAGCAGGGACAAGAAAGACAACCAGTAACTTTATTATTAATGGAAGCTCAGTTCAGCAGAGTCCCTTAAATAAGTAGTTTGGCCTTTAGTATATGGATTAATTATTCATAACTTCCATTTCATTCAGGTTTTTTTGTTTGTTTGTTTCTTCTATGATTAATTTCAACTGCATTAACATTACAATTCTTAAAACTTCAGAAATAAACAGGGATATGAAATTGAACAATACATTCTCCCATCATTCTCCCATTTCTTTTATTTTTCCTTATCAAGATCCTAGATATTGTTGAAATGAAATGTTAAATTTTATACAGCAGTTCCTTGCAGAGTTGAAATGGTTAAAGGAATGTATTGGTTGCTTATAGAGATGTATTTTGTTTTTTCAACTATGGATACTTAGAACATGGCCAAGCAGTGTATACCGGAAGGCAGAAAGATGCAGGACTGATTTTATTTATACAGGGTATGTATGTTTACGAAATTTATTTCTGCTACTTGTGAAAGATTTAGTGCACTGAACACTATTTCTGCTACCTTTTGTAGAAATTGGCCTATTGATAGAGACATTTTAATTCAAAGAAAACTTATTTTTTCCTTTTTGTTAATTTGAGGTAGCAGAGTGATCTTCATGGAGGTGGTAATTCAGTTTGCCAGAGCAGGTATTTGATTAAGTTTTAACCTTGCACAGAATATATTAAGTGATTTACTACACATGAAACCATTTCTTTCTAATTGCTATTAGTTATAAATATTTTAGAAGACACTATAACTGATATACTCTGAACCAAAATTGCCTTCATAAGTCAGTAATTTGGAAGTTGCAAAGGTTTTTATAGTAACAGTGGAAAATTTTATTTAGGATGAAATATTGCATAAAACATTCTTAAGCATGAAAAATCTTGATATTTGATAATGTGTGAAGGAAAATCTTGGCTTTGTTTGTGATGGTTTTGTCTTTGTCTTTTCAGTGTTTTCTTGCAGGGAAGAAAGACTTATTACCATGCATTTTTTAGTGATGTCCAACCTGTCCAGGTGTAGCCAATGAGATCAGTGTTCCTGCAGAGTTTTGAGGTTAAGCTGTGTGTTTTAGTGCAATTTTTTTAGGTGTTAATCCTTCCACATGTTGTTAAACGTTTTTCAATTAGTCTTGGTTTGTATGAAGACTGATGGTGTCCTGTAAAGTCTTTAGCATTATTTGAAGTAACTGTTCCAAATTTCAGCAGTCACCTGATTTTCTTGTCAGTTCTTGATATTCCTGTAAATAATTACTCAAGATAACCTAGAAAAACAAGATCACTTTTTCCTGTGTAGCCACATGTTTGCGTTATGTGCACAGTAATGTTGATGTATCTTTCATTTGATTTCCAGAGGTAAAATGGTGAGAGCTTGTTGGTTCTGAGGTCATATTTAGTTGGGTTTAGTGGACTCAGCTATAATATCATGCTCACAGTTGACACTTCTGATTAGATTATTTTTTCTTGTTGCTGAAATAATCAGGTACATAGTTATTACCATAAAAGAGCAAAAAGTGGTTAAATTACTTGCACAAATAATAAATAAAAACTCTCTGGAGATTCTAGCTATACTATGGAAAAATTAAAATTTTGATTAAGCAGGCTTTGAATAAAAAACACCTAAATGTGTATTTATAGAGTACATTTTTCTGCATCATGAAATGCTCAAGGCTGGAGCCTTTTTTTTTTCCTGTCTAGGCTGTGTATTAGAAACAAATCACAGAGTGGTTTGAGTTGGAAGGGACTATAAAGATCTTCCAATTCCTATCCCCTGCCCTGCGCAGGGACATCTTCCACTATCCCAGGTTGCTCAGAACCCCATCCAACCCAGCCTAGAACACTTCCAGGGCTGGGGAATCCCTAGATATGCTTGCTGCTGGTTTTGTGTTGGACTTTTTAGCTCTTGAATTATGTTGACTGGGGATGGAGGATTCAGTTGATCTTCTGCAAAAAGTCTGTTTCTTTGTCTATCCAGATATGATTTTTCACAGAAACTTTGAGTCCTTTTATTTGTATATTAGTCTTTGTCCTGGCTCAGTGGCTTACACTGCTCTTCTTTTCTGTACTGTGGCAGTTGTCTCTGGGCCATAACTTTGAAGGAACTTACAGCCATTTAATTTATTTTTCTCTAAATTTTGTTGTCCCTTTGACAGTTTGTGTTAGTAGTTTTTTTGAGGGCGAACTAATTGGGATTTATACAGATGTTCAATTATATTTCAGTCACTACAGTTATTTGAAACAGTGTTTATTGGCTATGATCTTGCTTAACAAAACCATTAAAACCCCCCAATTTCCAGATCGTGTTTTTGTCTCAATATTGCATTATGTCTCTTAATCCTTTAAGATGCACATTGACTCTGTCATGTATAATAATATGATATCTCTCCAGAGAATGGGAGACAGGTGTAATGCTTCAAAACCAATATTCTGGGCAATTCATTGAGCCTGTTTTCTGCTGAGTTGCTTTGGTTTTTTTTGAGACTGCACATTAACATCCTGCAAGATTACATGGAAGTGCCTGGCTTTGTCCTTTGCAGTATTGCACTGGGCTGTGATTTCTGCAGTCAGTGTCACATCCTAATTAAGCCAACCTTAATAGGTTTGGGACTCACTGTACTCCAAGTTCTTAGGGTTTCGTAGATGGGAAAGGTCAAGCAAACATCAGGTCTAAAGCACTGGCTTGGTTGTGAAAAAACTCACCAATCTGTTGCTTTGAAGAAAAGTAGTCTTTAAATAACATGACAGCATCAGAATGTTAATTTGATGAGTGACATAATGAGATACATTTTCACTAGCCTGCTTAATTATTAGTCAGAGGTACATTTTCACTAGTTGGCTTAATTATTAGTCAGAATTAACTGATTATTGCATTAATAATACTCTAGGTATTGTTTTCATTGCCTGAATTTTTAATGCCCTTGCCTTGAAGCACTAAGGGAATGGGTCAAAAAGACCTTATGAATGACGCCAGACCTTCTCATCTGGCAGAGAATAGGGCTCTTCTGTTCTCTTGTACCTTTATCTAAGTTCACCGACAAACACAAAGCTATTTTACAAAGTCTACAGTTCTGTGAGGCTGAATGTCTGATTTTGAGGTAATTTCTTGATGTCAAGATGAGCATCTCAAAAATGGTGGTTCTGCTTTCCTATAAATAACCCTGTCAGATTTTTGGGGATGTGGTAAACAAATAAAAAGCAAGGAATGTTTCTCTATTGCCTCTTATTTGGAAGTTAAAGTTTTGAACTGCCTCTATCAAAAACTTTAGAAAATGCTTTATTTTAGAAAATGAGGCAGGCTGTTTGAAGGTCATTGAAAGAGCCTGTAGTTGATCCATCAGGTGAGCAAGCAGTAAACTTCCTGATCCATCAGGCAAGCTCAGCCTGGATACTGAGGAGTAGGCAATGAACTTGTGGGGAGCAGAGATGAAGTTCTGCATGGATGCGCTGCTGCTGTGAGATGGGTGTGACATTGCCTCTCTCAAAGCCCTCAGTAAGCAAGTGCCCAGCCTGCCACAGGGGCTGCAAAATCCATGAAGTGTTGGAGTCTTTGCTGTCCTTGCTGTCCTGGCTGCTCCTGTGAGGCTGCTCCACCCCGCTGGTGCCGTGGCTCTGCTCCCTGGCTGGGCAGCTCTGGAAGAGACCCTGGGGAAAGCCCTGTGGCACCCAGAGGTCTGCCCATGGCCAGTGCTGGAGCCATTGTGAGGGTAACCCCTTTCCTGTGCTTCTCATCATCATTCTTGGCATTCTCCTACTTTCCTATTTTCTGTCTTTCTTTCCTCCTTTATGGGGGAAAAAAAAGTTGAATTATCACTTTGGATCCCAGAATTAATGCCATTTGTGTTTTAATCTTGCTTTGGGGTGTGTTTAGAAGGTAATTCCTTTCTGCAGCTGTGGATCAAGGCAAAACTTGCTTCTCCTCACCTTAAGTGGATTTGGACAGAGGCCTGTGAGAAAGCACTGGGAAATTCACCTTTCCTATGCAGTGCATAGGTGTCTTTTATGAGTTTCAGATGAATGAATTGGATTCACTACAAGTAAAGTACTAATAAGCTTTTAAAAAATGTCTATAATAAAAAAATAAAGTGCCTTCATGAGGAGATACCATATTATAGACAAATCATTTTCATCCTGCAAATGTCTAATATAATTTTCTGTAAGTGTTAAGGGTGAGCTAACAAATGTATTCAACGTCTGCTTACAGTCTTTAGCTTCTTCTTTACAGGGCTGTTTTGTATCTTAGGATTCAAATGGGTTATGCATTTATTTACATGTTATTGAAGTGTTCAACAAAAAAGGCTTTATGGAAAATATTGTTAACTAAAGGAAAAGGTGACTCCCATGTTTAAAGAACAGTGAATTTACCATCAAAGGTTAAAAAGTTGGGTAATGTTAGTGGAGTCATTGAAAGGCTGGCTTTTATGTCTGTGATATCAAATGGAAGTGGTAGAGTGTAAGTTTGAGGTGTATCAACAACCAGACTTATAATCTCTTCCCTTCTAAAGGAAACCAACCTTTTGGATTACTACATTAGGTGCTAATTTATTCCAAAAGATAAACATGGTACACATTTAGTATTACAGAATATACAAAATATCTATAAATCTGCTCTGGGATAAGTGTATAAACTCCCCAGAGAGGGCTTCAGAAGCTTTTTCAGCAAGATGATTGTGGTTTGCTAGATGGGTGCAGTTGGATGTCAAGTAGTCAAGTGCTGTTTAGGGCTTCTATCTATTTTTCAGAGGAGTGATATCTCTTTTTTATCTCACCAATGGCAATGCAAGGTCTTGAAAGTAATTTTAAGTAAATAAATCTAGTCAGAAAATATTGTCTTATTTTCCTGGTATACTTCTTTATACCATAAAAGAAGTACTTTTACACTTCTTTTTATCAGATATAGTCTATTGAATGGCTGCTATCTTAAAAAACTGTAGTGTAAGCGCTAAACCTGCCTGTCATATTCAAAAAGAGGGTTTAGTTATTTTATTTTCTTATTGTCTATTACTGTCCTTATTCCAAAGTCTTTGTTTTGCCCCATTTTTTAAACAATTAAAACACCTTTGTTCCATTCCAGTGCTTGATGCATGGAGTCTATTTAAACATAGAAAGTTCCTATATGAAAAAATATAAATGTTATGAAAAAAATGCTTCTTACTCTAACCCTTCTGAAGCTTTTCTAAAATTTTACCTTTGATATTATAGCCTTGTCTTCCAACAAATCAAGCAAGTTTGATGTATTTTTTAATCTTGCCTAATAAGTTCTAAACAGTGTGTTGCTTTGACTTTACCCATTTTCAAGGCTATTTCAGGTAATGTTTTCATCTTTGCACTTGGTCAGTCATTATTTTGTATGACTTTTTTTTATAATTCCTTGTCTTGTTTATCTGTTTCCCTCTGACCCAGTATTTTCTGTGTGCTTTTTAGTATTCCTTGTAAGGAATATCAAAGAATTATCCTTATTCCAGTCGCTGGTGTCTGAAAATAGAGGTTATGCATGTAAAGCAGGGTTTTCTTTGGCCAAATTATAGAAAGCAACTCCACTTAACAAAGAAGTAGCTTTTACTAATAAATAAAGGACTCACTGTTTAAAACTTAGTTTCATGGGTTAATGAATCAGTCCCTAACCTGTGCCTGTGACTTAACCAAAGATCTCATAAACTTTTCAACATGATTTTCAAAAAAGCTGCTTAATTCTCAGTTGCATTTTATATCCTACACAAATTGCCTTGCTGACATTTAAAACCGTCTACCCATACACTGCTGTTTATCTCAATGACCTTCTAGTTCCTCATGTTCTGGTCTGAGAGCTAAGGTGGTGTCATTTGTTTTGGTGACTCTTAGACATTTGAAATCACAGGAGTAGTTAGTTGGAATGTAATTGTCCAAATGAAATTTGTCTAAAACATGAAGGTTAACACTTCTCTGTGTGTGAAAATGGGTTTTATGTCTCAGCAGAAGTATAATTCTTTCAGCAATGTATTTAAATACTAGGATATAAAGTCAGTGCCTTGTCCCAAAGTAAGAGTGCTGCCTTCTGAAAGATGAGCGGTTTACTTTTTTTAGACTGTGTTACTGACTTTATACCGTCTCTTTTTCCACAGCTCAAATGTACTTCTGAAATCTTGTGTAACTAGATCCCCTTTACATTTTGTTTTCTACTTAATAAAAATAAAAAATGTGAATAGTTCCTTTTGGTTTTGGAACTGGTAAGGCTCCAGTACAATGTAAGTGACACATGTATTATGGTTCAACACCTATATTTAAGACAGATTTGGTGATGTTTCTGACAAGCTGTTTGCATTTAGACCAAGTCAGCAGTTCTACATGATGGCATGTGGGCTAAGACAGGAGAACTAATCATCTGAAAAGGACAGAAAACAAAGGATTCAGTGGCAGTGTGTTAGGAAATACAATTTAAAATAAATATTGAGAGCAATTATTATTGTAATTTTAGTCTGTCAGTTTGACATCCATGAAGTGCTGAGTGCTTTATTTTTTGGGATATACAGATATAATGACTGGAATGAGCCATAAGGTTGAAGACCCAGAAAGATTTGTTTCTTCACAGTCTTTACAAGCACAGGAACATATAGTTAAGTTTCTACATGCTATATTTTATTGATTAGCCTTTTTGAGTTCCTATTATGATCCTGAATCAGAACTTCTGTGTTTTTCTGGTTATTTCCAGTATATACTTTATTGGTAACAAGTACACTCCTATCAAGAATTGCTTAAAATTTTGACATCAAATGATAACATAAATGCTAAGAAATGAGGAAAGAAGTGAGTTCCTGTTAGAATATTATAGAGTGACTGAATGCAGTTGTTTTCTGAGGCCATTTTAAGAGAGAAGAAAATTACCCATTTGAAGTTTAGTGAGAAGAAAATTTAAATTAAAACTAGGTTTTTATAGACAATTGCACTATTGTGGGATGACCTTGGCTGGATGCCAGACACCTTCCCAGTGGCTTCCTTTCAGCAGTAGGATGGGGGCAGAGTAAGATGTAAAAGCTCATGGATGGGGGTAAGGACTGAAATAAGCAAGATTCAAAATTGCACATTGCCAGGAAGTGGAATAATTGTGGGGAATCTTTTGTTGTGAAGAAACAAGGGTTGGTGTTTGTGTGTGCAAGCTGTCCACCTATGTTGGTAGCGTTGATTTTGGCCAGTCCAATGAGCAGAGACACCTTCCACTAAACCAGGAGCTCCATCCCACCTGGCCTTGGACACTTCCAGGGATGGGGCATTCACGACTTCTCTGGGAAACCTGTGCCAGGGCCTCACCACCCTCATAGCCCAGAATTTCTTCCTAGTCGAATCTAAATCCACTCCCTTTCAGTTTAAAAGCCATTTTCTCTTGTCCTGTCATTCCAGCCCCTTGTCCAAAGTCCCTCTCCAGCTCTGCTGGAGCCCCTTCAGGCACTGCAAGGGGCTCTAAGGTGTCCCTGGAGCCTTCACTTCTCCAGCTCCAGCTCTCCCAGCCTGTCTCCAGAACAGAGGTGTCCCAGCCTTTGGTGCATCTTTGTGACCCCTCTGGACTCTCTCCAGCAGCTCCATGTCCTTCTGATGTTGGGAACCCCAGAGCTGGATGCAGCATTCCAGGTGGGAACTCCCCAGAGCAGAGCAGAGGGGCAGGATCCCCCTGGAAATATCCCTGGGCTGCAGGGGGAAACCTCCTCTGGGTTGGCTGCCTCTCCTGCCCTTCTCCTCCTCCTGCAGCCTTTGAGGTCTGGATATAAAATCCACCCAAAACTGAGAGAATCCTTTGGCCCTCTTTGTTGGCTGTTTGCTTGTCAGGGCTTCCTGATAAAATTCCTTAGACTCTCAAGTTGTGGACACAGTAACAGTGGAAAAAGGGATCCTTTGTGAGCTGGTGCAGGGAAAAACACCTGGGAGCTCTGCTGAGTGTGTGTGTAATTAAAACACAAAAATATTGCTGTGCAAAACACTTATTACACCATCCATCATGATCGTTTACAAGAACTACTGTTTTAAGAGCAGAACCAAATTTCAGTTTGTTTAGCTGTGAATTTAATGAGTAATTTGCTGTTAAAATACTCAGAAAGTTTAAAGTGAGAACATTTGCAGGCATATTTGGCATATTGGGCTTTTTTACAAGGAAGATGTTTTGGTCTTTCAGAGATACTGATTTTTAGGTATCGTGCAGGAAATCAAACTAGAATACTTTCTCCTGTTCCTTATGCTCTCCTCCGTGTGGTGCTGTGTATCTGCAGCAACACAAAGCTAAATTTCAGAGTAATTTTTCTATACATTAAAATATTTGACACCAACTTCTTAGCTTGATTGAAATAAACATTCCACATCTGTGGATAAATCAGCAACCTGGAACTTCACATGCAGGAATTGTCTGTCACATCTCTTAATGTTTTGACTGATACAACCACTTAAAAGCACAGGCAGATTAGTGGATTCCATTAATAATGACTTAAAATATATTAGATTAATCCTGGATTTATTACCTGTCACATACTTCCAGGCTTAGACATGAGTGCAGGACAGTATTCCAGAAGTGAGGAAGATTCGCTGTGTTGTGGGATAAAAGGAGATCTTTTAGACAAGACTGTAGATATTTGAGCTTTGAAGTCAGTGCCATACCTCAGCCGTACCTTAGCAGAGTGATAAACTGCAGAACATAATTTTTCAAATTCTGTTAACATGATTCAAGGTTTTTGATTATTTCCTCTGCATTGATGGGCATTTCAGTGATTCACAGTGATCTTTTTCAAGGTGGCACATTGCTGCAAATCAGGGAAGATTTAAAGCAAAATGGATTAATAGATCAAACATACCTCTGAGTAACACAGAATTTCATAAAATCATGGAATGCAGGCAACCTATTCCAGTGCCTTGCCACCCTCACAGTAAAAAATTTCCTACTATCTAACCTAAGACTACTTTCTTTCAGTTTGAAGCCATTCCCCCTTGTCCTGTCTCTAAATTCTGTTACAGAATCTCTCCATCTTGCTTGTGGGCTCCCTTCAGGTGCTGGAAGGCTGCAGTTATGTCCCCCTGAGGCCTTCCCTTTTCCAGGCTGGAAAATTGTATGTGGAAAATAATGGTGGGAATGAACAAAATCACTATTGCTGCACCCCAGGCACCTCTGTGAAGTGCTGTGATGATTTAAGTTGCCAACTGTAGTTTTGTCACTTCCTGCTTTCAGCCATCTCTGTGCCTGTGGACTGATTGACAGATGGCAAACATGATGCCAGTACTTTCTTAGAATTCCAGATCTGGGACACAGCGTACTGCTAAGCCTGATGGTTTTGTTGGACACTGATAGAAATTGTAATTCAGAATTAGTGGACACATGAGTGTGTCCCATAGACTGGGGACCAGGCTTTTATTTTGCTTTTGAAGTCAGTGCTTCACAGTCCATATGCTTGACATACTGGAGTTCTTTGAAGATGTGAAGAAACACTTGAAGGAGGGAGATGGTGAAAGTTCTTCTGGATTCAGAGAAACCTTCAACAGAATCAGAGAAGGGAGGATCAGTGAGGGTTACTGAATACATAGAATTTAGCTTTCTTTTGTGCAGAAAAAGACATTCACACCCATTTCTCCTATCATTTTCAAGGAATCTCACACTATTTGTGACCGTAAGAGTGAGTTGAGAGGTATTTTATGTTCTGGCGCTGTTCTTTAGATATACTGTTTTGGTTGCTGTATGTGGCCATTTCTTAGAAGTAAGAACTCAGAAATTTTCTCTGCACACTGTGCCTTTGGTTAATTTTATCTTAATTAGGATAAAGGCTCTGTCCTTTTAGATTATAGCAGTGAATCTCAGTAAATGCAGGTGAGCATAGCGTCCAGCTATGGAAAACTTCAGACATGTTATATAGTAATACTTTAACTGAAAGAGAGAACAGTAAATGAACTTTTAAAACATGCTGCCTTAAATATTTTTGAAGATGCATCCTAGCAAGTACTAAGAGCTGTGAGCTGCAAAAAATCTGGAGCAAAAAGCATATTCTTTACATTATTGTACTGATTGATAACTTTTTAGGGTGTGGATTTAAATCCTGCCTTGCACTAAGAGCTCTTAGTGCAAGGCAGGATTTATTTTTGATTTATATTTGCATCTTCAGGCATTGATTATTGCATCAGATTATTATTTCAAAGAAGCACTTCAAAATATGAGAGTGGACATAACATGGTGTTATTGCTTTAAGAGAATCAGTGAAAACATGCAGCCACTGAACAGGACATTTGTAGTTTAAGATTCTATTATAATCTCCATTATACAGAAAATCGCTAAACCCCCTTATTCTCTCTCCAGTTATCAAACTTAAGTTGTTCATTTTGTTGGCCTTTATATTTTTTAAATAGCCTATGAAAAATAAAATATTTGAATTTGAAGCAGGAGAAAGGGAGAGCAAGGCCTGAAACATTTGAGAAATGTGGGCAGTGGGTGAGCAGTGTATAATAACTTGCCAGATATTTGCTCTGTTGAACAACATTTTTCCTTGACATCATTCATAAAGCTGTCATCCCCACACCACAATAGAAAGATACTTCCCTCTACACATTTTACAATATCTTGTAAGTTTGTTTGACAGGGCACATGACAGGTCTATCAAAACTGGGAGTCTCCTGTTACAAAATTCAAGACAACTGGCAATCCTGTAAATGGAAAAGGTGGAATTTATGTATGTCAAAAGCAACCCCATTTTTATTTAAATTTCTAAGAGTTGACTTCTCATTTTTCCTTCTCCTTTTTCTATTATATGATTTGAAATATTAAATGGGAAACAGGCTGAAATGCTGTCTAGCTGTACCATGCTTTTATAAAACCCTTACATGAGCACTTGCTTGCCCTACCCTTGCCTCTCTTTATGTCATTTGGTAGAATAAGATTAACCTAGAGCAAAATTAAGAAATAAACTTAAAAGAAATCACGTATATTTCCCTTAACACATCGGAGCTCTGTGAGGCAGGTGGCTGAACCCTGCTGAGAAGAGCTTGGGAGTTCTACTTGTGCTTAATGAAGCACACAGAAAAGCTGGAGACAAACTAGGTGTAGTGATGGAGATGGATTCCATCAATCAAGCACAAAAGCTGCATTTAAGTGCCTGAGAGCATGAACAGTTTACTTTTATGAATTTGTGATATACTCAGAATGGTGCAGACTGTTGTCCACAGCAATTTTGAAAGTGGTGAAGTTGATTATAATCCTTAAAAATGCTCCCTCACCCACCTGTGTTACACAGCTCAACTTGGAAGTGCTCAGGTAAGAGGAGTTGTGGGCTGTGTTCTTTCCAAGGGCTTCCCTGGGTGGCAGAGAAGGTGGCAGGAAGATCCCTGCCTGCTGTGTCCTGGCTGCTGCCCATTCTCAACCTTCTGGAGAAGGAGAGAATTTTCCATTTGTGGCAGCAGATCAGAAGCCTCATGAGGGGAGGTTTTGCAAGTGAGTACTGAGAAAGGGGGAAGAAGGAATGGCTGAAAGGATGGAAGGTCTGCCATCAGGATGTTATACCTCAGCAGCCAGGGACACTCATTGGAGCTGCAAAAATTGGACCATCATCTCTCTCTGATGACAAAATGGATTTACATTTGTAAGAAATGTGGCAAAAAAAAAAAGCCTGCAGAATTTTAAAGTGAAGTAGGGAGTGCTGAGGATGGGATGTCTGTACTGTCAGTGCTTTTGGGGAGGGGTGAGGGATTTTGTGTCAGACTGTCTGTAATCTGACATGATGGACTTGAATGTCTGGTAGTGGATGGAGTGCACCTTCTAATTTACTGTCACAGCATCATTTCTTTTGGAAAGGATGTCTTGAGATGGTCCAGCCCAGCACACCTGGATACAGCAGGTTTCTCATGGCCATGTCCACTCAGATTCTGGGTATCTCCAAAAATGGACACTTCACAAGCTCTTTGGGCAACCTGTTCTAGCATTTGACTATGCTGACAATAATAAAACTCTTCCTTATGATTAAAGGGAATTTTCTGTATTTCATTGCTCCTCATCTCCCCACTGGGACCCAGTTGTTTCCATTTTCTTTAGGCCATCACACTGAGTGTTCATATGTGTGGGTATGATCTCCCTGAGCCTTCTCTTATCCATGCAGAACACTCCAGTCTCTCATCAGGTGGTCAAATTCCTCAGCCCTTTGGTGACCCTGGGCAGGATTTGCTCCGGTGTCTGTGTCTCTCCTGGACTGGGGAGCCCAGCAGTGGCACAGCTCTCCTGAGGGGTCTCAGCAGGGCTGAGCAGAGGGGAAAGATCACCCCTGGCCTGACCTGCTGGTTGTGCTCCTGATTCAACCCTTGTAATTCACCCTGCAATGAGCAAGTTCATTCCTCAAGACAACTCTGCAATGTGAACAAAGACGAGAAATAAGTGAGGAGGAAACTGACCACAAAAGCATCTTCCTGATCCAGACAAACCAAGTTCCTGAAACTGTCCCCATAAAGTCCCATGGTGGATTATACCCAAGGTGAACTGATTAAAAAGTGTAAGAGTATAGGGGGCAGGGGAAACTTACAAAGCTTTTGAGTTCTGTTCTATTTTCTATTTGTTTATTTTTAAATGGTACCAGTTCTCAGAATATTATAACTTTTAGTGGACGGAAAGAGAGGATGGTAGGAGACGTAAGTCCAGATGATTCTAGTCCAAAATCGGGCTGACTTCAGGTCCCATCATAATGTTGTGGCTCATATTGTCCTGTGGTATTTTAAACTTGGATGTTTTCTTTTTAACATTTTGAGCTTTATGCAGTTACCTTGGCACAAGTGTATTATCAAATATTTGTAATATTACATTTAAGTCTAGTAAATTTCATTTTCCAGAACCCATTTGGGTTTTTTTTGTCTGCTTTGGAAAAGTTAATTTCCTTTTTTAAAAACCATTTAGTTTTTTCTTTCTGACATGGGTTGAATGCTGGTGAGTTGCCCTAGGCAAACAATTACCAATCAACCCTCAAGCAGAGTCCTTAGGAGTAATTTACACTTTTCCTATATTAAAGCTGTGATGATGATATATTTAAACTGATTTCTTGTGAGTCTTTATTTCAATAGGAAAAAGTTACGCTCCTGCTACCTGGTAAAAATAGATCATAAGTTGCCAAACAGATTGTTTACCATTTGGTGTGATAAAATTAAAATCTTAGAGATGGACAAGAACAACTTGATTCTTTATCATCTTATTTTTTTAAAGCAGGGTATGACACTTGTCATGTATATGCAGGAGTCTGGAGTCAAGTATTGATGCTTTGCTGTTGCTTGACTTTTAAAAGTAACTTTTGGCAGCTGTTTTTCTTCTTAAAGAGGGTGTCATTGAAATTTATTGCCGAACAGTTCCTGACTTTTAAATGATACATTTCCTGACTGTGTTCTAATCATTGAGTTTAAAAAAGAAGGAGTGGGCATGGAAGGAATTCTGGTTGGCTGAAATTATGTATTTTGACACTTTATAAACAAATCTAATTACTAAAAATCTAATTTTAATGTAATTACTCCTGTCAAACCCCCCCACCCACAAAAAAACCAAAAACCAAAAAACAAACAAAAAACGCCCACAAAAAACCAAGAAACCTCAAATCACCAAAAATTTCCCAAAAAAACTAAAGACCAAAAAAAAAAAAAAAAAGTTTTAAATTAAGTGAAGACCATCATTGTGGTTAAATAACATGGAACTGGAAAATAAAATTGCTGTTCTATCATAATTCTTTTAATAGTCTTTTTTCCCTACTCTCTTTTTTTGTCTGAAAATTCAGTACTCCGTACAAATATTTCAAGAATAGGAGACTGTGTTTCTTTTGACTACTGACTACTGTGTAATTGCCTACGATCGTACCAGAAATTATTCCTGTCTTTTAGCTGGTGTTGCTGCCATAAATAGGAAGCATTAACATCTCTGTGTTTTTTACAATGTGGATACATTACCTTGCCTTTTGGTGAAATGATTTCTAACAAAGCTTTTTCTAACAAAGGTATTTTACTAAGATTTAGGAAAATTAATTTATAAGGAGTTTTTGTTATTTTTACAGAAATCACATTTGCAGTAATAACATTTTCAATTATGTTAAAATTAAAAAAATCCATTTCAGGATGAAATAGAACTATGATGGTGATGTTTAGCAGAGTAAACCATTAAACATGTATTCTTAGCATCATTATTCTGTAGGAATAGGTAGCTAGAGCATCTCATTGCATTGTCTGACCAGGAATGAGTCAGGATTGTTGAGTTGCAACATAAAGATTTGAACATAAATAGAATTTGATCAAGAAGAAACTTGGAGATTGTTGCATGTTGGGGTTTTTTTTCTAGATTAAAACAAGTTGTCAAATTTGTTTGGTTTTTTTGTTTGTTTGTTTTCCTCGGTCAGTCATTCGTTCAAAATAAGGTAAAGACAAAAGCCACACATGGCATCAGTTGTAAGGTAAAGAATATTCAATGTATGTTTATATGAAATAATGTTTCCATAGAAGGTGTTAAGAATCAGCACTCCTCCCAGTTTTCTGGTTTTGGTTGTATTTTCCCATTGTGCTCTTTTTTCTGCAGAGCTTGATGGGTGCTCAAGTGGAATTCACAGAACAAGGATGGGTTTTGCTTAGGATTTAATCGAGTATGGGTAATAGTTGGAAAATACATGATTATGTTTTAAACCTCTGAAGTTATGAGTCACTGTTTGGGAGTTTCCTGCTGCATATTTATGAAGTGCTCAGAGATGACTCAGTGTATTTTTTAAGTAAACATTTGTAATGGTTTTAAGCGTGTGCTAACCACTTAGGTTGGGAAGTTAGCATCATTAATAAAATCTAAATAGTGGTTTAAACATCAGGTACCAGGATCTATCTTCCTTCCTTCCTTCCTTCCTTCCTTCCTTCCTTCCTTCCTTCCTTCCTTCCTTCCTTCCTTCCTTCCTTCCTTCCT
>VZUI01054858.1:26178-37756 GCA_013401135.1 Cettia cetti | reverse complement strand
TCTCTCACTCTCTCTCTCTCTCTCTTTCTCTCTTTCTTTCTCTCTCTCTTTCTTTCTCTCTTTCTTTCTCTTTCTTTTTCCTTTCATTCTTTCTTCCATTCTTTCTTTCTCCCTCTCTCTCTTTCTTTCTTTTGTTCTTCCATTCTTTCTTTCATTCTTTTGTTCCATTCATGAAGTTTCTGCTTTCTTCCTGGCCATTTTGATTACTGTTGAATTTGTTATTTTCAAGTGCAAGAGGATGCAAATGACTTGCTATGCCTCCAAACTTTCCTGTTTGTTGAGTTAGTTTGCTAGCCTTCAAGCTATATGACCTTCATATTTTGTCTGGAAGAAAAATTCTGGGGATTGGATACAGGATATACATACCGACCAGGCCTTGACTACCCTTCCTATTGATAATTCTGAGTCCTTTAATTCTATAATAAAGACAAATTTTCTCTGTAATAGTGCATATATTCCTACTGAAGTGATTCAGTCCCATCATATAATCCTAGGGTCACTAACATCCAGGAATTTATGACAGTGGAAAATTTGGTTGACTAACAACTCCAACTAGGAAAGAACTCAGCTTCAAGCCTATGCCTTGTTAACAAATTGTGTCACTGCCTAGTTCTTCAATGAGGAAGATGTAGAAGCAACTCCATCAATTTAACCATTGTACAATATGATTTTCTCAGATTCTATTTCCTCTGTATAGCACCAGGCTCCTCTTTTTCCTTAAAAAATAAACCCTTTGAACAGTGGTTAGAAAGGTATTTTGGAAAGTTGGGCTTTTGAAGGACAAGCCATTTCATTGAAATATGCCAATATAATGAAGACCCTCAGAGCCCCATGACACAGCTCCATGTGTTTTTGCAAACAGACAGCTCAACCACGGAACTACTTATAGAGAAAATAGAGGTCATCCTTGACTGCACCCTCTGTTTGAACCCACAACATTTAAAACTTTTGGAGACAATGTCCATAGTTGGTTTGGGAGATGCTCAGATCAGGGACCAATATAACAGGTGGTATAGCCAAGTTTTAACTTTTATGTTGTTCTCCCATTTGTGTGGCACTCCATTACTATTCCAGAATATATTTGTGAGATTCAAGCATACTCTTTTGAATGTCTCAAGGCATGCAATTTGGATTAATGCTATAAAACTCCAGACTTACTCCACTCCAGGGGTAGCAGTGCTGCTAGCATTATTTCATACAATAACAAATTTAAAAATTATTGCCCCTGCCCCAATACCTTGGGTTGCTACTTGTGCTCTAGGGGTAATCCAGCTGCAAGAGTTAGGTAGCCTGAATGCAGTCAACATGTGACCCTGTAGACTCAATGTTATGAAACATTTCCTGACTCTTTATGTTTAAAGGTGTTTATATGCATGTAATTAGGGTCGGAGATTAGGTTTTCAGATCAGAGCTCTGTGGAAGGACATGGCTGCTTTCAGGCTTTTCAACTTTTCCATTAAAGATTTGGAAAACAGTAAAGGCTTTCTGGCCTTCTGCTCTCCATGTCAAAGGAAATACAGAAAAATTGAAACTTTTTAAACTGAAATATCTTCTAAAATAGAATAATCTATTTTTTCCTCTATTCAGGAATGTCTCAAATTTTGCATTGCATTTCAAACTGGGTCATTTTTTACCCCGAAATTCCTTAGTTCTAATGATTCTGTATAGCTTATTACATGAGTAAATATACTAGAACTTGGCATTTTGTCTTTACATTTTTATTCCTTTATCACTTTTTGTCTCTCCTTTTATGTACCAACAGATATATATTTTGTCTATGCAACTTAGTCAGTTTTAAATGGGTAATAGCAAGGCATATTTCACTGTGTACTTATAATAGCATTCACTATTCCTCACTGATCACATTTCTATTTTTATTTATTATGAGTTACAAATACACTCCAAAGTGATGCCACCCACAATCCTTACAGCATGTGGCATAACGTCATTTCCATTCCAGTGCTCCCCCCCCCTTTTTCCACTAACTAAAAATACAAATATTTCCCAATATTTCTTTGAGTAAAAAAGATTTATGCAAGGCTTCAGTGTTGGTGCCTAAACAAAGTAGTGCAGCTGCTCAAACTTCCACTGTAAATTTTTCAACTCAAGGAGATACATGTGGGCTCTATCATCTTTCTTGCACATTATGCTGTTGCATTTCTAACAGTATTCATCATGCAGCCCTTTTCAACAATTTGTCAGCAAGGCCACTGTGGAGACTGTAGGCAAATGCTCATTTGGAGAACAATGTAGCCCATCTGCAAGGTTTAAATCATAACACATCAGGGATTAGAAACACACAACACAAGGGGTCAACAAACAATCAAGCAAAAATATCAACTATTATTCCTGAGTATTACTCCTAACCAGGGGTTGGTAGTAGGTACCAAGGTAAGGGAGATGCAGTGATGGTACCCAGCCCTGATGGCTGGGATGGAGCTGGGTGGGAGCAGGCTCCCACCTGGCTCAGGGATGCTCAGGCTCAGACCTCGGTCATGTCCAGCACTGCTTGCTAGCCTCAGTGTCGTAGGGCTGTAGCCTGAGGGTAAGAGCCTCGCCTTATCCTTAAGAAATAGCAAAGTCATGAAAGAATGAGTATCACTAAAGAAATGTATTGGACTTTAAAATTCTTCACCTAGCGTCAGTGATTCTGTGATTTTGTGATTTTTTTAACTTTTGCCAGCTAAGATGTTAATGTATCCCAAAAAAGTAGAGTTAATTTAAAATAGTCCAGGAAACAGAAGAAAAAGGCTTTTTCCTCCCTTTATTCACATCTATGTTAAAAAAAAAAATCCACTTATTCCTTGCATAGAACTTATATAGTTTCAGAAGTGACTCTGTCTACCCCTCTTTATTTGATGGGAAGGATAACTATATTCAGGGTTGTTTTTCAATCTGGTTTCTAATCCTTCAGACAGGTTTTGTAGTCCTCCTAGATCATCTAAACCAATGCTTCATTTTCTTTGGCTTGGTTTTCCTTTTCTGGTTTCTACTCAGAACATTAGCACACTAAGCATTCTAGGATACAATTATTCTAAATTCTCCTACTATCCCACTGTTTTTTATTATATTGAGCTTTTAATTTTTGCATCCTACCCCAATACAAACTCTTCAGGGTTTTTTATCTTTTTCACCATAAATGGCTTTTACTATTTTTCTCTTGTGATATTTATTTAGCTTGGATAAACAAGTCCTTTAACTATTCCCACTAATCTTTCATTATAAGACTCTTATTGTTATTCTCTTTCACATTTTTTAAAAGGTACATGCATTGTACAGAAATCTTCATGCCCCTAAATGAATGCATTACTCAAAATGGACACAACTAACCAAAGATAAGCACTGTTGATATTTTTAAAATTTGTATACTGCATAAAACCTGAGGAACCCCTATATTGACTGTGTAGATTTGAATTTGTCTCAGAAGAGATGTCCCAACACATAATCTGGCATTTCAAATACTCTCTGCATGGACATGAGGAGTTATAGTCCCTGTGGAAACTTTCTGAAGTAAGTCCCAGAGTCTGCATCTCTCCTGAGAGATTTAGGAGTGCAGATATGTTAGAGTATCTGAAATTTTACAAGAAAAGAAAAAATGTACAAACACTATAGTAAATGACGATATCTGGGAAAGAAAAAAAAAGAAAAAACACAAAACCAAACAAAAAATCCCCAACAATCCAACTCCCAAACCTTTAAAAAGTGATTTTCTCCTTCTCAAAAAGTAGCAATGGTAATTTAATATCAATATGAATCAGGCCATGAAGGGTTTATTGACACAGTAATACAAAATATCTTTAAAGTGTGTGGTTTTTCATTTATTCTAGATTTTTCCATATCTGCCTTCAGATGAGGTTATGACTTAATACGTCTGTTAAACAGGGATAGATACACCAGTAACTCCAGTAAGTACCTATACAACAAAGGATCGTGCAATATGGCACAGGACAGGCTGCAATACCAGAACTCTAGTCATAGTCACTCAGAAACCCTAATGTGTGCATAACCTTGCATGACTTTTGTAATTTTCAGAGATATTTTTTCATTAGTGCAGGACAATAATTCAGGGTAAGTACACTTTCTGTAAATTTTTTATTATTATTATTAATCAAGAAAATCTACAGAAATATTGTTTAACACGTTACAGAAAACATGGATTACTCCCCAAAATAATCTGAAAAAATAGCTTTTTATGCTCAATTGATTTGAATATAACATTGACTGGAGAAAAAGATACTCATTTTTGCAGGATTTAAAATATACCTTGACGACATGACTTTTCTCACACTTGAAGAACCTTTTTGTTTCCTATCACCCATCACTTGAAGTGAAATCTTTATTAGTGAACTGGTATTTAGAATATACCACCACCATCAGCAAAATCTGAAATTTCCACATCTTCAGCTGTAGAACTTTAGCCAGTTTGTTTGCCCAAATGCCGCACAGCAGAATTATGTATCAGTAACCAATGATCTCTAATAGGAATCCAATGGGAGGCAGAAACTAGTTCTATCTGATATTTCAAAAGCATTGATGACTAGAACTGGTTGAATTTTTTCCAATATACTTATTATTCAGCATCTGTATCATTCTAGCTTTCATCAGTGTGCATGCTTCCTAAATTTGTGTCACTCTTTAGTTCACTCATTTATAGAATAGTCAATCAATAACTCTTCCAGTGATTAATGACTAAAATTATCTGTGAGTTACTTATAAAAGTAACATACCTGTATGTTCAGGGACTATTAGATTGTTCTGTTAGACTGTTTATAACAACTTCCTGTCTTTGATTACTTCATTTGAAAAAAAGTCCTAAAATATCAAGAATCGATGTTTAGCAGACCTTCCAAAACACCCTAATGATATAGATGTAAGGCATATAGTAAGTTTCTAAACCAGAACCAAAGGGATCACTATGAAAACAGAAGTCAGAGTTGCTGAGAGCCTGAAAACACAGCTTGTGGGAATCACTGCAGCAGAATGGAGAGTGAATTGTGGCGGGTGGATTCACCATACCTACAGTTTGCTGCACAAAGTTCCAGGGAGGAAGAAACAAGCCTGTATATCTGGTAAAATTTACTTCTAAGTACGCAGTGGTCTAGACATAACTTTGAATTGTTTAGGGAAAACACATATGCACACATGTACACTCCTCTAGACTTGGCATCTTTAAGAGTGCAGAGAAAAAGAGGATTTGTTTAGGCTAACAGACCTAGCTTTGTGTTTCCCTTGCATATCTGACAACAAAAATTAGAAAGTCAGGTGAAACATAAAAGAAGAAAACAATTTTGGCAAGCTAACCCCTTTCATCATGAAGGAAAAAGGGACAAGAACACATTCAATTGCTCTCACTGATGAGAGGATTAAATAAGGATTCATCTGCCAATACGTTGATTCCTGAGAGGGTACTGCAGAGCAAGAGGGAGAAATCAAGTTTCTAACTGTGACCAGACCTATCACCTTGCATTTCTAGATACACACCTGGGAAAGGAATTGGAAACAATTCATCTGGTGTGTACAGATAAGTAGTTTGTCCTTAGAAGAAAAGAAAATGCAACTATGTCTATACTAAAGTACAAAACTAAGTCTGGTGGGGTTTTTTTTCTGCTGAAGATAACAATCTGAGACTTCATTTTAAATCATTAAAATAGTTCAGTAAAATTGCTAGTACCATTTACTGGATTAAAGGAATCTTAAAAATACTGCTACCATTTTTATGGATGCTTTGGTTACATACTTAAATGGGAAAATACTGCTATACAGCTCCTCTGCCCTTGCAACCAGGTGCACAGATCACCTCCCTAAAACAATCAGCTGTATTGATTTGTGTGCTTAACTATCTCCAAATTATGGTCCAAATACTCTGATAGTAAAATAGAGTAAATTCCTCTGGCATTATCAAAAGTAACTGTCAGCGCTACAAAGCTAATTTCAGACAGCAAGAAAATTTGGAGAGTGGTGGATATATCCAGGCCTGGAGCTGGACAAACCTGGTTTTTAAATTCAGAGATGATGAATGACAGAAAATACCTATAATTTATCACAACATCTCCCACCCCCCCCTCCCCGCCCCCAACACACACACAGCTTCTTCTTCAATCAGATGAAACTGGTCTCAGGAATCAAAGCAGGGGAAGCGTGGGCCCCACCCCAGGAAAGAGACAGAAATCAAAAAGTATGTAGGTAACAAGCGTAACCATATTATTCTTACTGAGACTTTTCCTGTATGAAAGCATTCTAACTGTAGAATTCTTTCTTTTACAGTAACTAAGGAGCAAATTGATCTAGACTAATAATGATTAGAATTTGATTAGAATTTTAAGACTTCAATTATAGTGACATTACATTCTTGACTTGTGTGTGTATATATTTATACCATAAATACATACATATATATATACATATATATATATAAGATGTGTTTGCTCATCATCAAGACATTGACTGTAAGATAACCATAACACTTTAAGATAAGGGTTGAATTTGGAGAATTTTACAGGAACATAAACTCTTAGACTATAAAGAGGGTTTTTTCTAAGGAGAGTGTTTAAGGAAAACAACTTAAGGAAGAAAAAATACAAGTGTTTTCCTGTTAACATGAAATGTGAATGCCCTACTAAAGTTAGTAATTTCTAATCCTCTGAGTGGTGACTCTGTGACTCAGATCTTTTACTCCAAACACTCTACAGGGGTGTCTGCAAATATTGTCTTCAGCTGTTACAAGGTATTCTAAAATATGGAATTGTAAATGGTGCCATATCCTAACATATCCTAACAAAAGGAGTCCTCAAAGTCTCATTTTGACAGATATTACAACAGATCATTTGTTCTTACCACATAAAGAAGCAACAGCAACAGCTGGAGGATGGTGGTTTGATCAGATTGACATTAAATGTAGGAGGCCAAAACCTTTTTTTTTTTTCAGGATGAGGAAGGACATCTTCACCCAGTGAAAAGGAACTAGATGACATGAAGACTTTTATTACTTTGGTTGCGCTTAAGTTTTTAACTTCAAGCAGTTCATTTCATGCCCTTGATACTCTGTTCCTCTCCTACTTGCTTAAATATTTTGTTCACTGTAATTATAGGGTTTTAAGGCCATGACTTAGGTCTCTCATTGTTTGCATTTGATGATAGTAAAGTACAAAGTTAATATGCTCCTAATCTGGATTGAGGTATCTTCCTGTGGCCATGGGAGACAATGACAACAAAGTTTCTGTGAGGAGGCAAGAAGGTTTTCAGTGAATAAGAGAAAGATATTTTTCTTTTTTTGCTAAGAAAGAATGAACTAAATATCTGAAACACATAGGCTGCTTTATTTAATATTTAATATCTCTGCAGGCTAAAGTACCAGCTCAAATACATATAATGCATTTAAGTTCCTGCTCTGGGGTGATGCTGATAGTTTGTAACTATTATATCTTCAGATAGAGAAGAGCAGTTGCAGATCAAGTTTAACACAGCTTTACCTAGTGACACTGAGAAAGTGCTGGATTGCTTGCTCTGCTGTGTCACTTGTAATGAGTGACTTTAATATCTATGCTAATAAAGCTTGGTGCATCTCCTGTATAAGCTTGACACAGGCCCCAGTGGCAAAGAAGGAACAGGTATCTAAATTAAACTGAATATGTCTTGATTGAAAATGAAGGAAATTATATTAACCAGTCACCTGTGGGTACATGTTATATGCTACCCTGTTCAGAGTTTGCTGGTATGAGTGTCTGGCATACTAATGCTTTGACAAAGCAGATAAGGAGCATCTCCATCACTGAGAGGAGACAGACTGGCACTTCATCTTAGCAGTTTACTAAAATCTTTCTTTTGCTACTAGCAATTTGCTTTGCTGCAGACCTTTTGCCTGACATTGGATGGGGCTCATCCTATCATTTTCTACAAGCAGCACTAAAGTTCATGACAGATATAATCCTCAGATAACATGAAATTTGTTTCAACCAGAGGCAGAATACAGTATTGAAGGGGTTTAGAGGTGGCTTGAGTTAGGTGAACCCAGGTTTTACTAAATCAGAAGGCTTAATTTACATGTAGAGAAGTAATTGGGTTATAATTCTGTAAGAATTATATACCAGTGTCTTATATCTTCATAGTGCCATAATTGGGTTTTTGACAGTGCTCAGAAGCCTTCATTACAGAGTAGGATAAAAGCATTGTTCTAGTTGTAAAATATAGTATAAGGTCAACATATCCAGGTGGCCAAGGAGACATGATACACAGAAGGATGAATACGCTATTTCTCTTTTCCAGCCATGGAATTCATCCTCTGCCTGATATTTTTCTTGCCATAGTTTCTATATTTGTAGACAAGAACTGCATTTATTTTCCCAATGCAGTGTTTCAAAATTGTAAGATAAAGTAATGATGGAATAGATTTGGCCACATGCCATATCCCAAAACCTTTTCGCAAGTTCAAACTGAGCAGCTACATTTTGTGCTGAGCACAGCTGCTCCTGGAATGATGTGACAACAGAATGAAGTGGTTCAAATAGAAGTGTCAGACTGTGTGAACATATTTTTTTACTCTGTCTTCTTCAGGTTGTCCTCACTTAAGTGAGATTAGTAGGGCTTTAAGTGAGTATGGGAATTACATTCAAGAAGGGCAATGATTTGGAATGCTGTTGCATTGTAGGGCAGACCAGTGCCAAGATGGGTGAGAGAGATAGAAAAAATGGACATTAGAATCTACTTCAAACAGACATAGCAAAAAGTTCTCAGACAAAACAAATGTACCACAAGTTCAAGCTCTTATCAGTAATTTGAAGAAAATTAGTCTCTTCACTATGGCATAGAGGAAATATTGATTTCTAGCTCTTTCTCTATGGTTATTCAGTCAGAAACTTTAAAGAGAATGAGAAAAATCTTGCTAAATTATATAGGCAAATGGGTGATGCATTGCACTCTTTTGGAACTTCTTTAGTCTTGTGCTACCTTTACCATATCTCTTGTGGAATAACTTCCATGTCCCACAGCATATTCATTTTCTTTAGAAACATTGTTGCATTTCAAAAAACTAGTAGGAAAAAAGTAAAGGAAGGCTGATTTTTATTATTTACCTAGGGATTGTTCTTGAAACATTCTGATCCTTCAAAGCAGGACATTTTAATTTTTAATCTAATATAGTATGGTGTTCAGTTTTTCTAAATTGAAATCTATAAACTATTATAATTGGCAAAAGCAATTAATCATGGAATTATAAAAAAAAAAAAAAAAAACAACAAAAAAAACACCTTGGCTAGATTTGAATTCAGATGCTAATGTTTATAAAACCTCATAGAAAATCTCACCAGGGAGGAGGCAATGAACTAAGTTGATAGTACAGAATAAAAAGAACTTAAAGGTTTCTGGAATGATCAGGGAATGTAATCTGTCCCCATAAGGAAACCAACATCCAATCCAAATTGTAAATGTACAATTAATAGATGACTTATCATAGGAACATTCTTTATTAAACCTCCAGCTTTCAACTTTGGTTGTTTCTTACAAATTAATGTTGAGACTAGCTTCTGAACAGGTGATAGTCATCTTTAAAATACTTTGAAGTGTTTTAAGTTGACATAAACCATTTGCAGTATAAAATGATAAAGGTATGCTTCAGCATCAAAATAGATTTTAAATTATAATCAAGTTTAGAAATATTTTTGTCCTGTGATTATATCTGTCCATTTTTTTCAGAACAAGAACTTCCAACTTTTTTCCTCTGTGTTGCAAAATGTGATTGCAGTTCTTTAAAACTAGTTTTCCTATTTTTCAATTTTCTTATTCTCTAGGCTTCCTTTGTATTGCCCTACTCACTAACGCAGAATCCCAGAATCACTGAGGTTGAAAGAGACCTGCAAAGGCATCAAATCCAACCCAAATTTACAAGGTGACAGATTCCCACCTTGTAAACCAGACCAGCACTAAGTGCCATGTCCAGTCCTTCCTTGGACACCTCTGGGGATGAGGACTCCACCAACTTTCTGTGCAGCCCTTTCCAGTTCCTGACTGCCCTTTCCATGAAGAAATTCCTCCTGATGTCCAACCTAACACAAAGTGAAGAGGCATCCCCAGTCAGCTTTCAATTCAATTTTTCTGAAGAAACCTTCTAAAAAGTTTTCTTTTCAGTAGATACTATTCTGCAATCAAATGCAGGCCCATGCATTTTTTGGTAGACCAAGTGCTCATTTGAATTAGAATGTCTGCCAGGATGTTACATAGTGTTGAACTGGAAACTAATGCTAACCAAGGTCAGGTAGAGATTTAAAGAGCCTGAGGTCTGGCAATAATCTGTGTCTTCTTGCTGAGTTTACTCATTTCCCACTGACTGATACTCCTCATTATTCCACTTAAAAAAAGCTGTATCCATGGGTTATCTTACCCCATGATAATTTAGTCCATATGATTCTCAGTCAGTCTTATCTGGCATATATAAACAAGAGATATATGTATAAATGAAAATCTTCAGACACAATTCAGCCCACAAAATGCATGATATTGAGGCCACATTAATGATTAAAAAAACCTCTTGATATTCTTCATCCAAATCTGATTAATTTTTATTAATACTTTTCCTAATATTAGGAAGAAAACACTTTTCCAAAGTATTCTGAACTTATCTTCATATGTTGTTATAGTCTCAACACACTAACTTGTAAACAGATTTATAAACCCTTACTGTAATTCATTAAATTATATTAGGCTAGAAATTCCTGAGGGCAGAACAAGGAAACTGAGTAGAGAGGACTGCCTATCTGAAAAGCAGTGAAAGCACACTTGTTTCTGTAATAAAATTTTCTTTCAAACTCTGTTCCTTATGTGGTGAAAATCTTGGTTTAGGGCATGAGGGAAATGAATAGAGTTAGTATACACTCAGGGGGAAATTCTATTTAATAAAGCACATAGTAGAACATCAGTATTTCTTGTACCTTCTTGTTCTTCGAGTTCTTCCAGGTATTAACAACCATCCAGCCCATCATACTTACAATAGTACACTTTGCTGCAGTGATTGAATTTTTTCAATCTTCCTGTTTTTGCAATCTTTTTCAGGATGCATTTGTGTCTGTTTCACACTGCAAATGTCACATTTATCACATTTAGCATCACAATGGAAAACAAGGGTACAGATTAAATTCTGGGAAGATATCGAACACAGGTCAGGAGTACTGATAAAATAGAAATGCCAGATGTAATATTCTCTAGTGATTTACAAGTGTTTACAGAACTGACCCAGTTTCCTGGCCCCATGTAGTCAGCTGCTCTCATGATCAGAAGGACTTATTGGAACACAGTAGAACATGCTGGATGAATATTTGTTTTTCAGAATGGAAGAGGGACACCTGTTTGGAAGGGACTCTGATGACAGGATGCAGGATGTGCTTCCAACAAATTGTTCTTGACAGCTTAGCTGTACTTAACCTCAGTAATAAAGAAAAATGGTCAATTGTATCTGAAAAGCTCTTGACATCAAGGTGATTCTTAGATGAGATTTTGATTCTATTCTTGTTTCTGTTGATCATTTGACACTATAAGATAGTAATTTCAGAAATAATTGTCTGAGTGATGTATCTTCCCCCCCCCCCCACTT
>VZUI01054858.1:0-26164 GCA_013401135.1 Cettia cetti | reverse complement strand
GATGTATCTTCCCCCCCCCCCCCCATTTCTTGATGGAAAATTGAGTTGTATTTTTAGTCCTATTTTCTATTAAAACAACCACATAAAAATAAAATTAGTTGAAAATATAAAAGATATATACCAAATAGTACAGTAACTCCAAAATGTGGGGATTAAACAAGACACGTGGTGTAAACTAAAGTGGGTTGAGAAACAGGTGTTTCAAAGGCCTATGGTGTTGCCAGCAGTCTCAGCAGAGTATGTAAACAGATATACTGACAGCAAAGCTCTATCAGAGGTGTTTTTAATTTCTCTTTTTAAAGGAACAGTGGTTTTGTCATTTCACTGCCAAGAGATGCAAAATATCCCTCCTGTAAATACAGGTTGTTTGGAGTAGTTATTACCTATGTTCCTGCTGAGTAACTGCATGAGGATGTTTGTATGCTTGCTTGTTTTGAGTTGTTACACACCTGGAATTTTACTTTTTGTAGTTGCAGCCATAATATTATCTCATGATTGTGCCTGTGTTGGCTTTAATTGTGTTGGGATCTGGAGCCAACCTTGCGTGATGTATCATGAACAAGGTGCATTCAGTGTTTCTCCTGAGCTTTGCAGCAACCTATCCATTCCTTGTTCTCTGCTTCCATAAAAACATGGGAATTATACCCCTGTGTATTATACTGAATGACAGCAAATTTAATCTTGAGAATCATAATACATTTTTTAGAGCTGATCTATCCCTCACATATGACTCTTTCAAGCCACTCTTTCTGGATAGTCCAGGACCCAACCTTTTTCATGGGCTTTCTATAGTTTATTAACACTGTTCAGAGAATGCTTTTCTACTGCCTAAGTGCTTGGAAAATCTTTTAATATCATAGGCATTGGTTCATCTGAATTTTTTTTTTCATATTTTGTCCTGTGAAATAGTGCAAGGGAAATTGCTACAGGAATTTCACTTCTGGGATTCTGTATTAGTTTCACATCAGACCTTTGTCATTCTGTGGTCTTGCACTGCAGATTCTCAGTATGGGGAGCATCAGGTTGTCAGGAATGTTCTCTAAGGAGAAGTGAGCTGCTCCAGCTCATACTTGGTGCCCAAGAAAAATGTAGTGTATACTCATGAGACTTCTGCAACTGTGTCACATGCTACTTTCTTTCTCTCAATTTCATTTCAGTACTATCAGTGATATTGAGGTCAGATGCCCTCTGTCCTGCAACAACTCTTCTGTTGCACTATTGTAATTTGATTTTAAAGCAACAGTTCTGTTGAGGGGGAACTAAATTGATGCTACACTTTTTCTTTCTTCTGCTTTTTCAACTCTTCAACAACATCACATAATTTGTCTGATCTCAGTTTTGATTTTGATTAAATCACATCTGTCGTGCATCTTACTGTTTTTTTGATAAAGGTTTTTAAATTGTTTGGATGTTTCACTTCATTCAGGTTAAATCTGATGTCTCCTGGCTTCTGTAGGTGACCAGTGGGACTTGCTCAATACAAACTTCCAGCCTGTTGTGAATCAGTCTCAATCTGCTGGTGAATAGTACAATCAGATTTCTATCATCCATGCTGTTTAATGCAAGAAAGATCCTTGTGACAGTTTCAATACCTGTTAGTTAATATTATAGTACTTTTCCCTTATTTTTTTTTTTACTGTCTCTGGTGCATAAGCTATACAGAGGACACTCAAAAGAGCAATCATTTTTCCTTTGGGGAGTATGACCTGCACTGATCACATGGAGCACCCAGGATATGAATACACTGCTTGTTAAAATGTAAAGTGGATACTCTACATTAGGGCATGCATCTCATGAGTTGACACATGTGTAGTCCACACCAGTTGCCTCCTAAATTCTCAGTTATGCCACATGTGTTTCTTTGGACATTGTATTTGCAAACACTCTCATTTTGCATTGTTTTGGTAGGCATCTTACATCTTCAAGGAAATCAGGAATTTCTAGATCTATGTCTTGGTTTAGGGCAAATTTGGGAGGAAACCTCCAAAGGGGGGTCTTCTGGAAATCAAGCCCAAACTGCCCCTCCCTGCAGCCAGTCTGGGAAAAACTTTTTCAGAGAAAAGTGGAAAAAACTATTTATTTAACAAACAAAATACATACAAGCACAAAGAATGGATAATATGAAAATATAAAATGAACAATGCAACAATAAAACCTCTCGCTGCTCCGAAGAGAGATGTCAAACTGAGACAGTCCTTGTCGTGGGTGCAGCTCAGCTCACTCAGTCTGTTGTCAGTCCCAGCCCCTCCGGAGGTCCGGGCCTGGTGGGCCGCAGGTGCCAGCCCTTGGTGCTCCTCTGGGTTTGTCAGTCCAGAGTAGATTTAAACAGTCCCAAGAAAGAAAAGGAAAAAAAACAGTCCAGGGAACTTTCCTGCCTCAGTTAGCTAAAACTAACTAAAAGCAAAAAGATCTCTGCCCCACCGCTGTCTGTGCTTCTGACGAACAGAAGTCCAGACAAGAGAATGTGTGGGAGTCAGGTTGTTTCTCAAACAAACTCCGCGTGTCTTCTCTCCCTGGTTCACTCTCAGAATCAGTCTTAAAGGTACAGAACTCAATATACAGCGCAAACAGAATGGACCATTGGGGATACAAGCATCATAAAGTCACCTTAGGACAACAACCTTCTCTTTTGAAGGACATGTTTTTGTGGATTTGTGACAGTCTGTGCTTTAGTTCTTCTATCGGGAACCTTTTTTAATTTTTTTTAGTCTAAACCAATTTAAATTGAAAACAATTTTAGGATTAAAAAAAATCTCTGTCGTTGTGGATATTGCATATATATTGCAGTATAGTAGCAGTCTAGTCTTCCCACTAGGATTTATAACATTTTGCAAAGAATTTAGAGATTATTTTGCTACAGTCACATATTAGAGGATTGGTATAAAAATCACTACTGGGAGAAGTGTTGGGAAACCTCTTAAAAGAATGCTTTTTAGCCATCTACTTTGCATTCCAACACTAACTAATCATCAAATTAAAAAAAAAAAATGAAAGAAAAAGGAAGGGTGGGGGTGTTTTTATATTGATTTTTTTAATAGTTTCTTAAATCATATGGTGAGGTACAAACTGGCTTACTTCTATGTTTTCAGTGACAAGAAAACAAACAGGGATGGTATTTTAAAACAACCTCTGAGTAAAGGAGCTATTTCTGTTAAACCTTTCTCTCTAAAGTAATTTTTCTGTGGACTAAGAGCTAGACTGCCTTTAACAGAAAGGTTTTTTTGTTAGCACAACAACATCTCTTGCTCTATATATTTTCAACAGAGCTTCTCTTGTATGTTTTTTATAGAACATAATACTCTATGGCAGAGAAAGCACTCCTTTTGTAATCTATGATCAGAAATTTTTATTTAAATGTAATTTTTTTTCAATGGACTTCTTCCCAAAATTCTTCTTTATATATGGTCATATATTCAAGTATGTAAGAAGAAACAAGAACTGTATGTGTTTATTTTTCTATCTATACTTAAAATAATGAGTCTGAATCTCGGAGTAAAAACTTTTTATGCCGCTGGTAGTGTCAGTAATGTGATCCCTAATAGAACACAGATATTTTCAACCATTTGTTTTTGAACTTTCAAATGCTGAGTATGTTATCTTAACATACATAGCAGACAATTTTTTCCTGTGAACCAAAGCATTTAAAAAAATGCCTAACTCACTTTCATGCATTCAAGTGATCGCAAAAAAAAGAAGTAAATGAGAAAAAATAATTATTTTCTTTCAGACAACAAAATTATAACAAAACTAATAAGTGTGAGTTTACAGAGAAAATCAGAATATAATTCAAAGGAAAAATAATTTGGATTTTCTCATATAATATTATGAAGATACAAAAGTCAGAGATCAAGTGAGAAATATCTGTGCAAAGCAATTTAAAACCTAATGGTCATTCTCTATGTCTTTTAGAGATGGAAATGAGAGAAAAAAATAACAATTTAAATCTGCAGCTGTGATTACTGAATGTACTGGTATTAATTCTGGAGAGAGGTTTCCTGATTTATTTGGGGGTTTTTACCCCCTTGGAATTTACACTTCCTTCAAGAATTTTCTTGTTTCCTTAAGGTATTGTTTCTGCAGCACAGCTGTGGATCAGTTTAAGTTGACCTAAAGAAAGTAGAAACTGCCCTTTGTTGTTTCTCTTATACCCGGGAATTGACTATCTTGCAAATGGCAATAATGATATGTGAATTTTCCTGCAGTGTCTGTAGGGTTTTAATTTTATTCCATTTCCTCCATTATATTACACTGCATTCATGCATTTGAGTTATCTCCTGCAGAAAACTTTTTTTTTTTTCAGGTGATTAGAAGCTGTTGGCTTTCCTTGGAGGCAGCATAACTGACATATTCAGTATTAGTCCATTCAATGACAGAAAAAAGATAATATTTTCTGCATCTATAATATTCTGCATCGATAATTCTGCATCTTGTTTTGCAATGACTACTTTAGGCATGTTGAGTTTAAATATATACAGCTGGGAACAACAATAAGTAGGGAAATATTCAATGGAAAAACACTCTATGTTGTGTCATACTTCCGTTACATCATCCTTAACCAGTATTCATGTGTGCAAAGCATATTTTTTCTACTGAATCAGGTGCTCAAGCAGGAAAATGATACATACTAGCTTAATGTGTGCAACATTTTTTTTTTTGCTTCAGTACATTAGGTGTATGCATTCCCATTTTTAATGTAAGGCATATAAGCCTCAAATAAATTTTACAGTCTAATACAGTCTAAAATATGTTAGGGTCACACCAATGCATTCTTGAACTGTTTTCCTCCAAAGAAAACAAATAATGTCATTTCTTTGTATCATTAACAGTTTCAAAATGAACACTCATGTACACAGCATAGTTTTACCATACTAGAAATGTTGAATTGTTACAATTAACAGTAACTTAATAGAACAAATGAATGAATTTTCCCATTTCTTAAAACTATTCTGGAGTATAAAATTCAGATCAACAAGATAATAATCTCAACATTTCTTGATCTTTTCTCTCTTTCTGGTAAATATTAGCAGTGAAGTCCATGCCCTAGGAGCAGGAGTCTTCTTTCCTTTCAATGACCATCCAAATGGTAGCCTAAAATACTTTCTGTTCTATAGTTGAAGTCACTTTTCTAAAAAAAACCCCAAACTTACTGGTAAAACGTATAATGCATAAACATGGAAAATTTTCTTTTTTTTTGATTTTGAGAAACATTTAATTTTATTTGGTATGTGACTGCATTGAATAGTTTCTTTACATAATATTGGTGAAGAGCAAAGATGAGGATTTTTTTCCCTTTTTGTTAGTGATAATGTCACAAACTAAAAGTCTGAGAGAAAATAATCAGAGACACTATGAAATTCTTCACTGAACTTATCTGCTTCACTGAGCCTGATTTAAAATCTCTGAACAATATTGCCAGTCATGTGCAGCAACCCCAAGGAATCATAAAATGAATCCTTAAACTTATTCCTGTACTGAACGGCTATAGTAGGATATTCTGTTTTCCTACTGAAATGTATATTCTCTGGAAAGTAGCCAGAACCTTTACCAGATTCAAGAGTTAATTACAGTTGGTTTTATAGCCTGGTTTTAAAAAAGTGAAATAACACAGACTTATGTTTTCATAAATTATGTGTGGTGGTTTTAACACCAGCTGAAGATTAAACTTCAAATAAACCATTTCTCTTCCCCTACCCCTTCCCATAAGAGGGGAAAGGGACAAAAGCAAAGACTATGGGTTGAAATAATTATTTTCTGAAAGCACAAAGTAATGGAAGAAGAAATGCACAGTAACAAGATTCATAAGCAAAGTGTACAAAAAATTAAGATGCTTCACCTATAGAAAGATGTTCACCACCTCAACTTAAATAGAGAATTAGGAAATTTCTCATGTCTTTCACCTTGTAAGAAGTAGTAAATTCTCTTAATTTTGATAATTCATTGCAACTTGCATTTAGTTTTTATCCACTCATCTCTCTAGTAAGGGAGAGCTTCATTTTGGAAAATGTTGATAAGAGCGCACTGGTTGTTTTTCTATTGATACAGTTTTACTTTCATTTTTTTTCTTTTTGATGTGCCTCTCCTGGATATAGTTTGAAACAATATAGCAAATCACATCAATAATGAGCTAATTCATGTGCAACATACAGTCAACTTGGTTCAAACAAGTATTTTTTGTGCAGTCACACAAAGCAGTTTCACAAAGACTTGTGGCATGCATACTCAGCTTCCTACTCAGTATAGGTTTCAGGGGTTTTTTTTTGGGTTTCCATAAGATCTGTTTTAAGTCTCTTACAAACCGATTTGTATGAGCACTTTACTGCCTCACCACCCATGATTATATTTATTTTGTGAACAAGATAAAAATGGGCCATAAACCTTCTATCTCTGCTGTTAACTTAGAGCATCTGCTCTAGTAATAAGCACCTGGTTGGATAACTTTGACATCTGTGAATCTCTCAGTTGATAGACTTGCCCTTACTGAGTATGCCAGCAGAGATGACAAAAAACATTATAAGATCTATTTCACAGACTTTTTTTTGTAGTCCTATATACCTTTGCCAAAGTTGAAGTCTGGTTGTGTGGCTTCTATGCACTTCTTTTCTTATTTTTACAGCTCTGAGTTTTATTTTGTTGCACCTATGAAAACCCAATGTATACTGCTGATGCTTTCATGAAAAGTTGTAAAGAATATATTTGCTAGTGATATGTAGGTTTCAAAGAACTGGAATACAAGGAGAGTTTGACAGGCAGCTGAACAGCAGCTCTCTTTAATTATGTATTATGCTCCTGGTAAACGTGAGTGCCAAAAAGGTTTCTAGCACCATACTGACAAGTATCACTTGAAGGATCACATTCATCTGTTAATTGAAAAAAGCAGAGTGGTAGCTCATGAGTTTCAATCAAAACCATGTCACAGGATTTAGGGACAGTTTCAGATAATTATGATTTTTTTTTCCAGAAAATATGGAGAAAAGAAAGCAACAGTTGAAGTAATAAAGCTTTATCCCCTGTCAGAACTCTTTGTTTGTTTTGATAATACCATCTCTCATTTCTCAACATTTGCAAACCAGTCTGAAAAGCTGAAAACCAAACAAGCTATATTACAGCTGTCACTTCTGGGAATTTTTATTTTTCCCTGATACAAAGGTCTTATTCTCCATCTAATTTTGAATCAGTGAAGTGAGAAGATATATAATCTTTGATTACAGCTATAATTGAAATGTGCATATGTGTACATGTGTTTTTGAGTGAGTGTGTGAGAGTTATGTATGCTCCCACCTTTACATGTCTTCATATATTTACGTAGAAACACACAATGCTAACTACCACATTGAACCAAATCAACACACAATATTTTGGTTTGTGATCTCCAGGTAAAACTAATTTTTAATAATATTTTTCATCCTATGGTTAGTTTCTCTTTGAATTTTTTGCTTTAAGGCAAAGGATTCAGCTCTCAGACTGATATGCTCTGAGCATAATGCCAATGTAATTTTTTTAAATTCTGTGAAAATTAAAGTTCTTGTTCTACAATTAATTCAAGTTTTGCATGATCTTGTTGCTTGTTTTATAAGTTAAAGACCAAGAATTTGCAAATGGGATACCAATGAAATGCAAAATGCAATCTGGTTTCCATGAGTATCATCCCATTGCAAGTTTTTTACCCAGTTTTGTCCAGCTGACTGTTGTGATGGCAGAGACCAGATATCAAAACTTAGTGGATTTTGACTAGTTTAGATAGCCAGCTTACTTTGATTCTTCCATTAGATTGCTAATCTGAGGAAGATTAATCCACCAGCTATTTTTTAAAGGATATGATGTGAATTTAATGCATGTAAAAGTTGTGATGGAACAAATACCTCTGGGAGAGAGGCCAATATTGCTGACTTTGGAGTTGTATATATCAACATGTCCTAAAAGGAATTTTAAAGCAGCTGGGTTATTGGGACAGTGACTTAGTTTTTCTTTTATCAGTCCTGAATCTCCTGAGACTTTTGCATCTTGGGTTCTAAATACAAAACTATTACATGAAGGTCCTCTGACATGCTTTTAAGAAATTATTCCCCCAAATTTGTGGTCAGAGTTTAATTGATTAAGTATGCTTAAGGGAGATATTGAAGGATAGATTGCAAATTTTAATGGACTTGCTTTTGAAGATAGATATTGAAATAGGCATTCACTGTGTCTATTATTCAAAAGCTACCTAAAAGTTAAATTTTGGAGATGTCTCATTATCTGATAAACTGCTACTGAAAACTACTGAAGTCAGTATGGAAAAACAGACTTTCCAGAGTTGTTGTCCCTCTCAGCCACAAGGAATTCTAAAAGCAAAAGCACAGATTCACCCAATGGAAACTGTTGTGTTTTTTTTCTCCATTAACTCAACACAACTGAAACAGACTAGACAACAGTGGATTTTTAGAGTAGAGAAGAGTAAATTCATCCATCTAATAGTCATGTACACCACATAAGGATTTAGTTCTGAATTTTTGATCACAGCAAGATTTTTAATGTTCTTGCTCTGACTTTCCTGAGAAATAGACATTTACACTTTTAAACTGATGTTTGCCATCATCTGTAACATGAAAATACACTATATCCAAATCCAAGCAAACAAACTCACCTCACCTGAATGATTATCATAAGCTGCAAAAATTTAATGTCTTTTAATAAAAATACCAAATTCAATTAAAGTGAGAATTGAAGATTGCCTGGAAACAAGTGGTTAAAAAAAAAAAAAAAAAAGAGAAAAGAAAAAAGGAAATTGGTTAATGATTTCAGGCACAAATACTGCCACCTAGACTTGCTTATTGTTTTACTCAAAGAAAGTAAATACCAATATACTAACTTTAATTATTCTACATGGAACGTTTGGGTTTTGTTTTGGGTTTTTTTTGCAAACTAGCCTAATATATTTCATTTCATAATATGCATAATGTAGCAGTTAGAATGGAAGTACTATTATGCAATAAATTAAAACTTTGCAAGTCATTTAAGAAAAGTAAATTATTAGGAGAGGCTATTGCTTATTATATAGTCAACTGACAGCGTACACACTCATGAATTATCATTTTAATTAAAGGTATTAAATCACCAATAAAGGAGCTTTCATATTCTTTTGCCATCAGGACTTCCAAAGCAATATTATCAATATAATTTTAAACCCTGTTAAAAGTTTTCAGTATGTTCCATTTAGCCTTCTCATTTATTACTAAAATGTCAATATTATATTTTTACATAATATACAATATATGGTGTAAGTGATTAACCCAATTGCATATTTTCCTATACTTTGATCTATGCTGAACAAAGATCATCCTAATCACAAAAAAAATCAAATATGACACATAGTGAGTTTCATTCTAAAATACAGATTGATAGTTAGGGGAAAAAACTACTTCCTGGAGTTGTAGCAGCCTAGTAGCAGGTGTATTTTAAACATTAACATTAGAATTTTATTTTCATTCTTATTAGTATTATTACCTACAGAAAACAAAACCCAACCATGGCGCAATACTGTCACGAGGGAAACACCGCGACCACAATGGAGTCAGAGAGGGAAAAGAGGAAGTTTAATTTTTTCTTCCAGCTTATATAGATTTCTAGAAAAGAGACCACATTGGAAGACTGAGGTTCAACCTCATCAATTCCACTGGTCTTAGAAAGTGTCCATCAATGGTCCCTCCTACAGAATGAATGTAAACAAGATAGTTGACTATAGAAAAGCATTGCTTTGTTTACATAAAGTATGTGAGAAAGTTCTGACTCCAACCTTGAAGGCTGAAAAGCCGGGCGACACAACCAACCAAAGAAAATGCAGTTAACTAAAGAACTAAGAAGAGAGAAATCACTGCAATCTAACCATCAATTATCCTGCAAGATGTGATCAGTGATGATTCTGTGATACAGAATCGAAATTCTCTTGAACTGCTAAGTGAGAACTTGTACATATCACACTAAAGTATATTTGGGACTTCTCTTTTATTATATATCAGTGATTTCTCCTTTTTAAGAGACTCTTAGTTCTAAACAATCTCATTCTCACAAGTGTCAGGAGAAAGTTAACTACAGATTGACATGCAGTAGGAGGAATGCATTATGTATTCCTATTTCAGCATACAATTTGTTGGAAATATAGCTGTAGGCTAGAACCTGCAGCTAAGGCTGCCTTATCAATGCTTTTATATTGCAATAATGTATGCTGAAGTTCTTAAAAAAAATGAGGAGCTCTATACAACAAAATTCAAATACAAACAAAATTCAAATCAATGCATGAGTGATCAAATTTAAATCAGCAACATTCTTTTTTAGGCTCCCCTATCCTGACAAGTTCAATGAAAGCTGAAATTAATGAAGCATGTTGATCTGATTAATCACACTCAGAGTGTGTATTACTGAGAGGTACTCAGACTGTCTGAATCAGAAAGAGGAAAAGGGGAAAAATAAAATACTGGAAAGAACACAAAGATTTACAATTATGAGACAAAAGATAAAGCCTTTTTTATCAGAATGTATTATTGCATTTATATAGGCGGAGATGGACAGAGAACTCTCTGTACACTTCATCCACGTCCTGCTTCATCTACTGAACCATGTATTTCATGAAAATTCCACATATTTTTTTGTGTGGAAGGAAATAATTAAAAATGTCCACAGAGGACAAGCAAAAGAAAAACAAAATCACAAAGCATCACAAAATGTATAAATATTCTGCCAATAAATTGGAAAAATTAAAGTATTTTTCAGCAGGTATATTAGATGCCTTTTGCAAATAACTCTTTGAAAAGAATTTGAGCATGAAAATTGTATGAATATGTCTTGATAATAGTTTAGATTCTGTCTGTTTCTAGCTGCTTTTACTTTGTCCCTGCAACAACATGTTGAGGTGAAATACACCCTAAAATACATCAGGCACCATGAAACAACAATCTACTTAAACAGGACCTATGTGGAACAAGAACAGAATGCTACTTTTCAAACTAGTCTTCGCACATTTCTTCCTTGAAGTTGATTATATTTGCATTATTTAATATATTCATGTTTACACCTTTTTCCAATTTTCATTGAGGCACAGCACAAAAAGAAGTCAGTAACTGATGTAAACTGAGCAGACACCATGGGTAGTGTGAGTGTGCTATGTTAGGGAGCATTTGACCTTATTCATTCAAAGCCAAGAAGGATACAAGTCAATTCTTGCTACATTTCACAGCCTGTATCTTCGTATAACGGCCTCTGCTCTAATCAATATTTCCAATTGTACAAGGCTCCTATAGGTGACATTAAAGTGAATGAGAATTATTTTGGGATATAACCATATTGACCAAATAATTATCTTGTGGAAACAGTGGAACATTACAGTCCCTTTCCTTTTTAAATAACTAATTCAGCATTTGAAATGTGGCCCTACTTCAGTGTTCTGCCACAAATGGCCTCAAAGCTCTCTACAAATCTTTTTCATAGAACCACTTTTGCCTTTACATATGAAAGAAAAATATGAAATGTGTAAATTATATTGTCAATTTCCTACTGTTCTGTTACATTTTGAATTAATTTATTTTATACCAAAATTACCTCTTCAGTTATATCTTTTTAAATTTGATTTACTCTGGAGTCAGATTACTTAAACATAGGATCATTAAGGCTGGAAACAACCTCTGAGATCATGAAGTCCAACTGTTGACCAGGAACAAAGCTATGGGAAGAATTCTACATGTTTCTTCTTCAATTTTTAGTCTCATTAAGATGAGGCTTATCTGAATTAGTAACTCAGATTTCACAATGGATCTTTTCAGAGCCTCATATCCAAAAATACTGCTCATTCCTTTTCATTGCTGAGCTGAAAATCCAATGCATTTTTCTACTTACTGAAGTCAATGAGAAGTAAAAATGTTTGATTCATCTGAAATGCAGGCTTTTGAAATGTTGAAATGCAGTTCTAGGTCCTAAAGTAAACTCTGACAACTTCTACTACATAGATAGAAGCTCTACAAGATGTGCAACTTGAAAGTACAAACCAATTGATTTTATTTTTGGCTAATATACACAGAAAGCAACTAGAGCTGATCAACTACCAGCTGAAGCATAAATATTCTCACCCCTCCCAGACCCAAAAAGTCTATGTTAGTCAGACAGCCCTTAGGGATCAGATTTTTATTGTGTCTTGAAATTGGCTCATCCTCGGTGTTGCTGAGTTGCAACCTTCTGATTCTGGTTTTCTCATGTCAGTATTTTTCCTCCAGAATCCTTAGCTGCCCCCATGACAATCTCAACAATTACACTTATCTGTTATGAGTTTTGACATCCTAACAAAATTGAGCACACCTGGATCACAGAAAAACCAGGCTGAAGGTCACAATAACAACCTCAAGCTGGTTGGAAGACAAACTTAGTATCCATGCTAGCTACAGGCTTAAATTAGGGGGGTGTGGTGGTGGGAGGGGTGTGGTGGTGGGAGGGGCGTGGTGGTGGGAGGGGTGTGGAGGGAGAGCAAATTGGGTCCTGATAGGAAGTCTAGTTGCCATTCAAGACTCCTGGTTTCTATGTGCATTTCCAGAAGCCTGCAGGGCTCCTAGGAGGATATGTTTGCCATTTCTGATGGGGGTATCCCACCTTCCCATTTGCACTGGACATTTCTCCTTACCCATGTAATTCTGTTCCTGTGTAAACCCAGATGCGGTAATGTAGGTTAAGAGTTTTGTAGGTTTTATTTTAAAAATTTTATTTCTTTTTTTATATAGATTTAATTCAAAATTTATATTTATTTTCATAAATTGATATTGTGACAAAAATTATTATTTCTGGAATTTGGAAAAATAAATCCTGTTATGAACATTCAAAACTATTTCTTCAGAAAAACCCAGACCTTTCCCTACCAGAGTCTGAACTTACTTTATGCACTGATTTTAGCTAAGATTTTTTAGTGAAAGGATCTGTGCTTGGTCTTGGAACCCAAAAGAGTTAGGGTAAAGTCTTAGTGCAAGGACTTGTTCAGTAGTTCAAGTAGAAAATGGTTCAGTCTAAAAAATGAGACCTGATTAATCATATTTTGTGTTGTCTTGCAAAACTTTTCTGCAGACTTTCATTTAGAAAATTTCCCTCTTAGAAAGGAACTTTGAAATGTTCAGGTTTGTCATAAATTGAAACTGCATTCTTCAACATGCTCTGTTGATAATAGGTTCTATATTCATATGCTGACAAGTATGTTTTCTTACAATATCTTCATAATAATTTTAAGCATTATAAGCATGAAAATGACACTGATTTAATGAGAAAAATTAAAAAGGAGAGAAGGGATAAGATACACAAATTAAGGAAAATTAAATCCTATGTATTGATGCCATTAAAATTTTAAAGTAACATTTTCATACTTTCAGATAGAAATATGTGTTTTAAGATTTGCATGGAAAATCTAGCTTTCTGATTAAATGTTACAAGTAATGGGACAGTGAAACAGCTCACACTAAGGCATATTTAAATAAAAGATCTTAGTATTTTCAATTACTAGAAACATATTATAAAATTACTTTATTTGTGCTTGTGTGGCCGCATTAATATATATACGTATTTATTAAATAGATCTTATAATCAGGTTAAAGGGTTTTTATAATCAGGTTAAAGCATTTTTAGTAGCTGACAATGAGATCTTTGTAGTTTTAAGATACTATTTAAATTACATATATACTTGTGTTTGATTGCTATTTCAAAACTGTTATTTCTTTATCTTCATAATAGGTAATGAATTTATTTCTATTATGACATCTTCCCACAGAATTTCTAAAAACTAAAAAACTGAAATAGATAATAGAAATAAGATTGTGACTTTGAAATATCATTTATATAGACAATTGTTTTAATAATCAAATCATTATTTGCTTAAATATATAGATATAGATATTTTAAAATATATGCATATTTAAAAATAGGTATACAGGCACATAAATTGAACATGTACATATTAAGAGGGCTTTTGTATTTTAAATCCCCTTTTGTCTCAAAGAAATTTTGAAGATAATGGAAAAGTTACTTTCTTATTTCTTCCTTTATGCCTGTTTAATCTATTTCTTGACAATGCTTTCCCTTCCTTAATTATTTTTCATCCTTTTTCTAGCAGTTAAACCTGCTGCTGTTGCTGGGAAATGATGCAGCCAATGTTTCTTGTCAACATAGAGAAGAAGTGCCTGATGTGCATTTGCAATTGCCTGTACCTATAAATGGCCTCACATCTTCCAGTAGTCCAAAAACTAGGGAGGGCAACTTGGCACCATGGGACTCTGCAGATTAAATTGCTAGAAAATAAATGAATGTGAGTAAATCCAATGTCACTGATGTCTACATCTATTTCTGGCCACCAACATGCCAATACTTTGTCTGCCACAGTAAATACTGTGGGGATCCTGGACTGTAGCAGTGGGTAGGGCAATAAGGTAATAACCCTTTGTTAATTTTTCATAGTGTCTGGTATATCCATGTAATCTATCCAGCTCATCTGTTCTGTAATCTTTTACAAATTCATGAGTATCTATGTACATTTATATACTTTGATGCTACACAGCAGGTAGCTTAGCTAATAAATCAGTTGGTCATGGAAAAACAGATGTCTGTGTTCAAAAAGCATGAGAACTAATCTCCTGATGGGTGTTGGATTTCAGTGAGATACAAATTTAAAAAGAAGAAGCTGAGGCTGTATCTCCTTCCTCATATACAACGGATTCTATAACATGATACTGCATAAATCTGAAATGAGGAAGTAATGCTCAAATTGCAATCATTTATTAACAACTGAAGGAGAAAAAAATCCAACAGTCAGACAAAACTTGGTAGTACTTTTAAAAAGTACTTTGAACTAATGAGTTGTAGTCCTTTCTGTGAATTGAACTGCTATTTCTTAGATATATTGGTCTTTCCTGAAGTGGATGTAAATGATTTATATTTGAATGACCTGGACATGTCATGCCTGAGTTGGCTGCTGCAGCTGTCTCTGGCATGGCTGAAGCTGAGTCTGAGTAGTTTTGTGCAGTTTATCTAATTGTATAGCTGATATTTTTGCTTTGTCATCTTCGAGAAATATCTCTGTAGAAGTACATTATTTTTTAGACACTTTTCAAGGAGAGTTTTGGACTAAGAAATGTGTTAATCTATTTTTGGTATTTGCAGTATCACAAAAATAAATCACAACAGAAAATAGTGTTTACTCTTGCAATTAATCATACTTTCTGTTCCTTTTGTAAGGACTTAAAGAGCAGCCTGTCTCAAATACAATGAAGACCACAGAAGTAATTTGCTGTAAGATAAGCAGAAATTTGTAAAATGGTGGTGCTAATTCCAGGTGTGATGGAGATGAAATTTGATCAGCATGTCCTATTTAATGCAACCAGACAAAAAATTTCCACTGCGGAAAACTGTGAAAAACTAAGCAACTGCTCATACGCATACCACCCAAGTTATGGGAGTAGCACACACGACCACCCTTCTGATACCTGGAACTCGGATTGTATAAATGTGGTACTCCCAGAAGAACGATTCAGGGACTCCTGCCACCATTGAGAAGCCCAGGAGGGAGGAAGGACAAAGAGGATGCTGCTGGCTCCACAGGTTGTGTCTGTCTTCTGCTTGATCTCTCTCTCCTTATCTCCCCCCTCCCCCTATTTTCTATTTCTTTTTGTCTCTCTATCTCACATTTCCTGTTAAATAAAATACATACTATTGACTTTGGCATGTGGTCTTGTTTGCACTTTAATTCATGCAGAGGCATCTCTTATAATCTGATCTCAACACCTTCTACTGGTGAAACTGCAACATGTGGTGCTGGGAGGATTAATTCATTGGCAAATGGGATTGATGCTGTCACTAGAGAGTTTCTTCTAAAAAATTCTTATCTTGGGAAGCAACTATTATTAAACTAGTGCCAACCAGCCATAACAAGACCTCTTTTACTTGTCATCTAGACACTACACAATCACAGATCATTCAGGAAAAAAAATCATCAAATAACGACTTTTTAAATTTTGCACCTACTGTCAAACAAAATAAAAGAAAAGAGAATCCTTGTTGG
This sequence comes from Cettia cetti, assembly GCA_013401135.1. NCBI lineage: Eukaryota > Metazoa > Chordata > Aves > Passeriformes > Sylviidae > Cettia > Cettia cetti. The sequence goes on along the minus strand of VZUI01054858.1, from coordinate 10,113 downwards.
CAGCCAAGTCCCAAAGCCTACAACCAATATGCATTGTTGTTTGGAACAAAATGTCTGTCTTCCTTATTAGCTTTCTCTTTCAACTGAGGTTAGCCATTTAAAGGATTCCTCATGTCTTTTCAGCATACTATGAGAAGGATGAGAATTGCTCTTTTATGGTTCTGTGGCATCAGGAAGTCACTGTGGTGGTAGTCCATCAAGAAAGTAGATGTAGTTTATGCACAAAGTCCTGAATGTTGTCTCACTATTTGTTATTAAAAAGAATCATGTATAACTGAAGATATTGGAGAGGCAAGCAACTTTAATGAGCTATTAGACATACTGTCACACTAAAGTGGTCATCTGCCGCTAATTATCAATGGCTATTTCTATAGCTATATTCCTCTAGAACTTTTAATGCATCATGTAAGTTACTCCTCACCTTTTCCAAAAGCTCTTCAGAGATGATAAGGGGTTTAGCCTTTGGAGTTCAGTTTTCACAAAAGTGTCTGGTCTTAAGCAGCAGGTTTGAAAACATTGGCAAAGAACTGCTCTTCAATATATTTTCGTGTTAAATAAATGTTCTTATTGGAAGTAAGTGTCCCATTTCCTTTTTAATTTGTCTGTCCCTTATCTTCAGTCTCAGAAATTATGAGAGAGTATATGGTGTGAGAAACTCTCAGAATCCTATTATGTCTACTATGAGAAAGTGTTCTTTCTTCTTGTTTTCCTTTAATTAAAAGTAATAAAATATTCTACATCAAATTAGTATTGTGCATCATTTGAATCAATGAAAAAGACTGCTCTGTCGATTGTTCAGGATTATTCTTTAGTCAAGGACCCTCCATAGAACTCTTCCTTCCGTACAGGCATGAGTACATTCTTCCCACATCCTCAGTAGTTTTAGTGCAAGCAGAGGGTATTACTAGTTATGTCTAACCACTGGGCACATACTGTGATCTCACAGAGAAAGCAGTCCTGACCAGTGAGTGTTGAGGTCCAGCAGTTCAGCCTGTGTCTTGTTTTTCAAGGTTTGAAGTCAGAAGAACAGAGCAGCCGATTTGATTGGTAGCCACAGACCTGCAAATCTGTGGGAAACCCAGACTGGCGTGTCTACTTGCTGCATTTCCAAATGAGGTCCTATGAGGAATAGGGTAAGAGAAATGCAGAGGACCCCCTCTATGAGGCCGAAGCCAAACTCACATTGACTTCCCAGAATGTGATCTTTTTGAGAGAGTGACATTATCCTACAGCAAAAAATCCTTCTCTGTCAGATTAAAAGAAAAAACAGCTTTGGAGGTTTCAGATCAAATGAAAGAACACCACACAAGAAAGTTTCTGAGTTGGAAGGGTCAGTGAATCTATATTCTGCAACTGTTCTTTAATTCTGTAATGTGAAAAGCTCTTCACGTCATGCAAAACTGGTCACACGCACAATTCCATGTTACACACAGAATGAGGAAAGAAGTATTTTCAGATGGCTACAAACATCACTGTCATCTCTCAGTAGATGTTCTTTCTTAACTGGAAAATGTAGTCTGCACTAGTGAATAAGCCAATGTTAAAAAGTTCTTTAAATGATTGTTGTAAGCCACTGAAGCCCAACTTTCTTCTGTATAGGAAAGCACTCTTCCGTGAACAATTTGTGATACAGTGCTGAGGAAGCTCGTAGGCAAAACTGATATATCATCACTTAATTCACTACCACAAAGCAGGAGAGAGGAAAACAGAAAAATATTTTAAAATCGGTGACCGTGCTAAAGAAGTATTTAAGTGGGGGAAAAGGAGCAATGTTGTTCAACTCTTTATTGAATTTGTTGTTTATCCTTTGAGCAGTGCTGACAGTTAAAACAAATGTATCATGAATATTAAAGAAAATGAGAATCTAAATTGGGATAGTTCTAATGAAGTTAATAGTTCTTGGTTAGTTACAACTCTAAAAAGTTTATCTTTAAATTTTCAACCAATTTCACCACATTTTACAGTTGTAATCATACAAGATAATCTTTGTCTGTCAAACTGACTACACAATGATTCAGATTCCAAGTATTTTTTCCCCCCCTATGCTGTAATATGTTTTCTTGATTTAGAATCGTAGAATCATTTATTTTGGAAAACACCGTAAAAATCATCAAGTCCAACCAGATGACCCTTATCCAAGTTAACCTTTGCATATCTTCCTGCTAAATTAAATTATTTATCATCAAATTCTGTTTAAGAATTTCAAAAAATGTCATTTGGGGAGGAGCTTAATTTCTCTGATTCAGTTTAGCAGGACTGTGTGAATGTAAAGTCACAAACTCACAGACATTAATTCTAGGAGAAATTGCACTATTATCTTATCTGATATCATTCTCTCATCATCAAGACAAACTATTTCATTAAAGAGCACTTTTTTAGTCAGTTCAAGGTATTTTCCACTGATGATGTTGTATAAATAATATAATGATTTTTTAGCTCCACTTAGGATAGATTAAGTACATTTAGGCTTAAAGATTTTTCTTTGTCAGATATTTTGTTCAACCCCTAGTTCATATCTGGACCTTTTCTCTCTAGTGTCTCCAAATATTCTGTTCTTTCCTTAAAAGAGACACATCAAAACTGAAATTAGTTTTTCCACATAGTTTTCACCAGCGTTGTATTCAGAGATAACTTTAACTTCACTCATTTTGTATTTACTGCAGTGGGCTTCATTTTGAGTTGAATTTTAGTAACTCTTCATGTATCCATGGATAACCTCTAAAGTGACTTCCCAAGGACCAATCTTTCAGAATCTGTGGTAAGCCCATGTGCCTCACCAAAGCTTAAGTAAAGTGATCTGACTTCCATTTTTCCCAAACCAAGAAGGTCTTTGCCTTGTGAACTGCAAGGGCTCCAGCATCTATTTAAATCACAAATCAGCAGTAGAATCTTGCTTTTTTAAAAAAAGAGTAATTCCCAAACACTGTATCTCACGGGGCAAAATATTAGACAAACTTGCTCCCAGTGAGCAAGGCTGATATTGTCACAAAACCAGTATAATATTGTATGCAGCCAGGAGATATGAATTTTCATAAAAAGTAGTACCCTTTCCCCCTAAGATCTACCTGTTCCAGTCAGCAAATTTGATAAAGAGGGCCTGGAGACCTTATCTGTAAGAAATCAAGATAGCTCAATACCTGGTAATGAGTGCAGATACTGAGTGGAAACTAGTTCTGGTTATGGACTTGAGACCTGACTACTTCTAGGCGGCACACAGACACTTCCCCATTCAGGCTGTAGGTAAGTAGGAATCAGACTTGTGAGCCTCTGTGCTCTCTTATCTGTATGTAGAGACAGAGTTTATTAAACTTTAATCCTCTTCAAAGTATTCCCTGCTGTAGCCTCCTATTCTATCACAAAGGCCTGCCCTCTTTGTTGTCACATTTCTTTTTCAATTGCCTTTATAACTCATTTTCATATGAACTGAATGTGCTTTAAAAATTGTCCGTATTTTATTCCTCATTATTACTAACATTCTTTCAAACTGTATATAATCCACACACTTCATCAGGAGCTACATATTTTAAAAATAGATGTCTACATATAATTTCCTAAATTTCCATCATGTTTCCGATCAATTTTACTGACTTTTGAAGTGTTCTAGACAGAAATATCTACCTAACACAAATGTACACACAATATACATATACATGCAGACATGCATGCTTCATTTCATATATGCATATATGTGCATGTTATTTAAGTTGTTGGGTTAGAAGATAAAAATTATATTTAGGCATACTAAGTATTTAGTGAGAAACAAAAAAAACCATGAATTATAGCAAGATCGTACATAATTCTAACCATAATCAATTTATTGAAAAAAAACCCCATACCAACTCTGATGAGCTGGTATGCAAGAAATAATCTTGCAGATTAGTGTTTGCATTCAACAAATAGCGAGTTAAAACCAGAGCCCCAAATGACAGTAGAATCATAAACATTGTCAAATTTTTGCAATTCTCCTAAAGATATATTTTTCAAGACAGGCAGGAGAAGTTCTGTGTGGTATTAACCACGTAGCAAATAAAAAGCAGATTTACAAAATGACCAATAAATTAAATTTTTCACTTTATTCCTAGAAAACATATTATGATATTGTCAACAGTATCAGCCAGATCTGACTTCCAAAGAGGAGACACATAATGCTGGTGCCATGGGGATTTCTGAATTCAATTAGCATTTGGATATTATTTTTCAAGCAACCCCAGGGATAATAACATTCTGGAGTTTTACCCAGACAATGTCTAAGGTGCAATTAATTGTTCTTAAAGGAGGACTGCAGACACCTTATCAGAATAAACAGCAGAGAGAGTAAGATCTTCCATGGGTATAAAGGGTGAAGTAATGATGCAGGGCTAGGGCCAGCCAAGCATAAAGATAAAACTGAGGAATCTCCAGAAAGCACCCATCCGGTGGTTAGAAAAATCAACAGGTAGGGTGTCAGCAGCTATAACCTGTACAATAACACCACTCTCAGCAATGTGAATCCCATTGATTGTTTCCTGTGGTGGCAATTTTGTGTCTATCTTGCATTCTCTTTCTGTTTGCCAACACCTAACCCAAGGTTATGAGGCAAAAAAAGAAAAGTTCAGCTGGTTTTATATGTGAAAGCAAAGCCCTGTTATGGTTAGACTCAACAACAACAGTATTTTGCCAACATTTTTTATCCTGTGTTGATGCCAAAGTTAGTGTAATGCCTGCTTTTCTCCATGCATATGTTGCAAGACAGAGGTCAGACCCAAGTTCTGATCTATGAGTCTGGTTAGGTAATCCCTACCCTATGTCTCAATATATTTCAAATATTTTAAAATAGATGTTAGAGGAAATTGAATTAACATAAATACTTCAAGCATCCAACAGCAAGCACAATTTTATATACTGATTCATGAGTTCAACAAAAGACTAACTTCTGGTGAGCATAATATCAAGAAAGGAGGATGTATGGATATTTTCCATTTTATTTATTACCTATATCTTGTTTAAGTTTATCTGTACTGAGCAACTTTATCTAGATAGCAGGATCTATCTCTGACTGCAGAGGTAAGAGTCTGAGATGCATGTCCTTGTGGAGGTGTAATATGAAAGAGATATATTCCCTATGTGTCCTGTAAATTATATGGGTCGCATGTTCTTTTTGTGCCTTAGCAGAATGAACACAGTTGGCTGCAGTGGAGTTCTCCTTTGCTTGTCAATTTGCTTATGATAATACATTTATGAAGGTACATTATGGCATGGAAGTAAAACCCTGTGAGAAAAAGTACTGAGGTTTGTTTTTTTTTTTTTTAATCAGCTGATCTATTACAAAGATGTATATTTCACATATGATAGTGGAAATGGGTTGTCCTCTTACTTCTTCTAAATATGGTGTAAAATGAAACTTATCTTGAAAAAATTTTTGTAGCCAAAACTCTCAAAAAAGTTATGTGGATAAACTGAAAATCAGGAAAGCTTTTTGCAGCTTCCCATACTTTTTTCCTGTTCCTCTTCAAATGGCTGTTGCTAAGTTCCTCAGTTGTGTTTGTGTGTGTCTATGTGTTCAACCATATAATTTTGCTATTTTGAAGGAGGGGAATAGGGCTTTTTGGATTCGGGAGCAGTTGGATAAATATTACTTTTTTTTTGAGTGCAACATCTGAGTTCATCTGTTTGCAACCTCTTCAAAAACTGGCCACATATTGACTTAACTGAACAGTAATATTTGTACAACATGCTTCATACTGTGCCAAGTGAGTCACAAAGGCACTCAGGACAAGTTTTGCTGTCCACACATCTGTTGTTTGCCATAACAAGTTTGACAGTAACACATCCAGGAGTCCTCAGTGGAGCTGTGCAGCAGATTGTGCCATACTGAGAACACAAAGGAATGTCAGGTGATTGGCAAGTCTTTAACACATTTTTCATAATACAGAGTGTGTTGGGGGGAGTGTGTAAAAGTTCCCTAAGGATTTCCAGTTTCGAAATTGATCCTAATCATAATTACAGGTATTTCACATGGATATGGCTCCATTTGGCTAGAAGGAATGACTCATCACTGTGAGTACTGTAAAGAACAGAGCTCAAAGAGACTCAAATGATTATGGTGGAACAATTCCGAAGGGAAGGACTTGAAGAAGTGCATATTAAGCCAGATAAGAAAAAAATGTAAAAAAACCCAACAAAACCCTGGATAAGCTAGAACAAGTTTCTGTAATTTGGGAGGATAGAGGTTTATTTAACCTCAGTATCTGTTGAGAACACAGCAGACATATCTGTAGCCAGATTCTGGCTGAAGTTCAGCAGATGACACTGAGAAGACTTTAGAAATATATAACAAAAAAGACAGAGGTTAAATTGTCTTATAAATATAAACCAGATACCCATAAGACAGACACATGGTAAAATTGACAAAAGATTATACTATTGCAACTGATCAATCTCTGTTTAAAATAAGATTAAGACAAATTTCAATTTTATATTAACTACTTTTTAAAAAAATCTTTTCCAACAATTTTACAAAAAATGGGTAAGAAAAATTAGGAACAAACAAACTTGTTGGTTTTCATCTGACTCAACTGCTCTTTTCTCATACCTTGGCACTAGGTGTATCTCAATCTTGACCAAATACAATACTTCTCTGAAATAGTAGAAAAATAATTTTGGCATGAAATTACAATTTTGATAACATGATTTTCTGCTTGGGAACCATTTTCCTTTGTAACCTGCAGTTACTTTAAAAGAAAGATTTGCATCCTCCAACTACTTCTACCCTGTCAGCAGAGACATACTTACTTCCATAAATTTCTCTAATGGTCACTAGAGGAATTCTGTAGGCCGATTACATAGTGTTAGGATAGCATTAATATACATGAGTATTTGTGACGAAACAGTACATGAGGCCACTGGACCCCCAACACTCATTTCCAAGTCTGCTCAAGCCTTATGAATGGCCTGGTGTGGAAACCCTCAGTAGAGGTTCCCTGGTGTGTCCTCAAGACATAATTTCACTCTTTACTTTGATTATGATCAAGATGTTTAGTTCAAAACTGGAATATTAGATGAAGAATTTCATCTTAAAGTGGGGATGATAAGGTGCTGTAAGGAAATGCTTCTGAGTCATTCTGCTTTTCATTTTGGTAATATTGTCTTTCCTGCTACTAAATAAATGCAGAGTGTCTAGAATTTCCCTTGATATGAGAAGTCTTCTTGGTGTTTTGGATTGTTTGCTTTTATTGATTTTAAATCTGGAAAATATATTGATCCTCCTTTAAAGTAGCATGACCCTATCCAGCTGAGAAAAAGGAGGGTTTTTAAATTGCTAAATCACAAAAGCTACACATCTGCTGAAATGTGAATCTATTCACATGTTCTTGGTGATTAATGACAAGCTATAAGGAGAGTTTTAGAAACCATTTGCAGAACAGTAAAAAGAAAATGGGGTAATTTATATTAGCATTCCAGATATGGTATGCTACAATGTGATATATAGGATTCTTAGGTAAGACTGAGAAATAGTGCTAAAGTGCTAAAGCAATGACTCTGTGAGATAAATAGCCAGTTTTGAATTTCCGAGAGCTATCTCAACTTTTACTATTGATTAAAAAAATTCCCATAATTCTTTGTAATATAAAGGTAGCTATGCATCACAGAAAAAGTATCAGAAGTGTTCTACCTGCACCAAGAGGAGCCCAGGTACAGAGCAGGATGCTGGGATTCCTGTTGTGCCTCTATACTTAATGTGCACAAAATTTCCTCTATTGGTGGGAAGTGGAAGCTTTATTTGCAAAGATGTTGTGATATCGGTTTGAAAATAGATCAAAAAAAGAATGTTGTTGGAGTGATTCCTGCGTATATATGAACTGTTCATGTATATTTTTGATGCCTCTTCTGGTCACATGTGTCCAGATGAGAGTACTTGATTTCTGAGGTTTCAGGATCTATCACAGCAGCCTGCATGTAAGGATCTACTCAGGTCCCTCCAGCTCCATTCAGCTTTATTTTCCAAAAGTTAGAACCACAATGCCATATTTTGATCTCAAGTACTATATAATGTTGCAGCCATTGGAGGGCATAATGGAGCGTTCAAATGGGGGCTGAGTAAGATATTAAAAGTGCTAATATTTTTTTTCACTTACTTGCTTCCCATAATAGAAACTTGTTTTCTTCCAAATCTGTTTTGTGTGGTCTGGGTTTGACTTGCCTAGGCCCCTATGAAATAATTTTACATATTCAATTCCTCCAATTTTTGATTGTTGCTTATATTCCTGAAATGCAGGCTCTAGACTTATTTTTTCATGATAAAATCTTTGCACAATGTTTCTTGGATTAAAAAACAAGAAATGTCATAAAGCATCTGAGGGAAAAATCCCAAAAAGCTCTTACCAATCAAAATTGCAATTAATCTATATGTATCATTTCTAGAAAGCTGCAGTTTCTAGTGTAAAAAGCCATAAATTCTTATTAACATGATAGATAATAAATATATCAAGACATCAAAAAATTGACAGAAACAATTAAGACTGACATTTAGGAGTGATATTACTAAATGTCTTTTAATTTGTAACTATCAAGAAAGAGTTTCCTATCAAGAAAGGTCAATAATGGAAATAAGAATATTATTTTTAAATGCAATTTAGCTATTATCTTCAATTGAAATATTTTAATGTGATGGAGTTTACATGTATATATGTATAGATAAATATGTATGTTTGAATGTGCAAAAGTCTCCTGTGTGTGACTTGTGGACGTACACAAATGTCACACATTGAACAGTGGGAATGTTAGTAATACCAAATTGACAGTAGTGTTTAAAAATTGATTAATTTCATTTATTCATACTTTAACCCTCATATTTAATAAGCTTTTATAACAGTGTGTCTCAGTCACCTGTTAGACTGTGGAGTGATTGCAAAGATTTTCTTAGAGAGTTCCCACTCTGATCAGGATCACTAACCAAGCCATAATCAACAGCTAATTGTATTCTACAGGGATTTAAATTCAAAGGCAACAGAATGTAAATAAATTAGAATCTTAAGGTATCCAGTAAATTCTATTACATAATTTCTCTGCCACCAAGAGCCCAATGCAGAACCCAAAGGCTCTGAAGACAATACTTTTAAAGGTTTTAGATACGTTCAAACTGTGACCTTTAAAAACTTTTATCAATCTTAAGTATCCATGTCCTCACGGACTTAATTAGACACCACTATCCAGCATGAGACTTTCACATAGTTTAACAATATGGAGGCATATTAATTATAATTTCTTCATCACACAGAAGTGAAAATAAAAAAGATGATGAAATCGGTTATAGCATCAACTTGCATTTCAGAAGAACTATGTTCCAATCTCTCTGTGGTCATGTTTCCTTTTAAGGGCTAGAACCATGACAGCACTTAAATTGAAATTTTTAACATTTACAGATCTGGTCCTAAGACTGGAAGGCACTGCAGTTTCTAGTCATCCCTTTTATATTATTTTTAAAAGTTCAGAAACAGTCTTATGAATTTTTTCCCAATGTAATAATAAAATTAAAGAGACGAATTTAGGATTCTTTTTCATTCCTTTCTATACTGAAAAATAATACTGTTTCAAGAAAGGTAAGAAGTAGTCCTTCCCTTCATAATCTATAAGTCTTATTTAAAAGGGAGAAACATCTCACATGAGAAACTAATAGAGCTATTCCAGTTGTTATTTTTAACTCTAGAAGCAATATGTCCAAGTAAAGATTAACCTTCCCTTCTAAGTAGTCACATCTCACTCTGCTTTATCTTCAGTGTAACATTGGCCACAAGAAGAGGCTGTATATAAGGCTAGGAAAAGGGATTTTTTATTGAAGAGGCATAAAAACTCTAGCTTATATGGAGCAAAGGGAAGAGAAGGATGCAATGCTTTCTGGGTAATGTTGCTTCTAAGTGTGCATTAGTGTCCAGGGAATTTAAGACAGAGCCATGTCTTGAAGGCAGCTATAAAGCAGCTAGACAAATCCATAGAGTAGGGTAGAACTTCTAAAAAGAGATGCCATTGATTTTAAACTTCCTTTTCAAGTGCTGGTTGCTCTCTGAGTCCATATGAAAGAAGGCATGACTAAGAAAGTGTGATCATTAAAAAAAAAAAAAAAAAAAAAAAAAAAGG
>VZUI01054854.1:0-17377 GCA_013401135.1 Cettia cetti | reverse complement strand
TGAAGGTGTAGAACTTCATATCCAGCACAGACAGAACAAACAGCTGGGGATACAGCATCAAAAGTCACCCCAGGACATAGGGCCAGGTGCTGCCGAAGGGCTGGGGAGGGAGCCAGGGAGCCTGATCAGAGCACAGCCCCAGGGACTGGCACTGGTGGCAGATCCAGAGGCTATCCCAAATAAGGCAAGTGGTGAAACAGGTCCAGGGCCCAGACAGAAGCACAAGGAGTTGGGGTCTGAGACAATGGACAGCAGGGCTGTGACATAGGTCCAAGGCCACCTGGGCAGATGTGGCCAAAGACAGCTCCAGGTACAGATGTGCACATGAGGAGTCATTGAGTCATCCTCTGAGCAGATGGGACATCAGGTGTGCCACATGTACACCACCAGGGACAGGACAAGGACACCTGTGAGGTACCTCAAATGAGGACTAAAGGCTGAGGGCTGAGTTTGCATGGAACCCAAAACCCACGGGGGCCATGTGTCAGAAGCCCAGTGTGGGTCACATTTGAGCACTCAAAGTCCTGACACATAAAATCCCCCTGCAAAGAGGCAGAGCTGGGGTAAAATTGACCATGCTCTTTGTAATACAGAAATGGTTGCTCAAGTGTTTGCTGTCTTTTAGGTCATGTGTATAAATCAAATTTTGGAAGGCAGCTTGAATTATGTTTTTGAATATTTATGTGAATTAATAAAGTTTCAGTCCAGAAGCACTTGGAAGAATCAGATACGTGTTTACTCATTGTACACAGCACTTAGACAATTTTCCCATTTTTAGAGCATGTTTCTCTAATGTCTCCTATGATTGCAATTAGATCAGTACTTAGAGGAAACGTATGCACTTAGAAATTGATTGAACCCACTATTAATAGTATTTTTTTGATTCTGTACTAGATAGCAAAGAGTCAAATGAAACACATAATGTTATTATAATTGAACATTAATGCAAAGAGCAAAAATAAATCAAACAAGATTAATGGAACATGGATGAATTTTCTTACTTGAACTAATAAAAGAAATTACTATGCAAAACAAGGAATTGTACTGACAATTTTTATTTATACTTCAAAACAAAATATAGATAGCAGTTGATACTCCTAGGAAATAAAATTTCCATGAATTCTGCACACTTGAAAATGTTGATGAGTATTATTAATTACATTATTACATAAGCTGAGAAAATGTATGTTGACTATTGTAAATGTTCAGTGAAATGTGATGTTTTAATGTTCTAGATATGTAACATTTAATGCTGTTTCCCGTGTCTGAAGGATTTGCATGTCTGGTATAAAAGATGTTTTTACCCTACCAGTGCTCCTGAAAGTCCCTGATTTGTGCACTCCAGGGCTGGGATGGAACAATTCTCCCCATTGTTTGATTTCTGCATGACTACTGCTGCACCAATCTGATACCAGAACTCTCCATTTGTTGGTTCCACACAGAGCTGTGGCTTCAAGATCCTTCCCTCACAAAATCACTAATATTTTTTCCTTGTGCAGGTACTCCTGCAGATTCATTCAACCTCTCCTGACAACATTTGTTAAGATTTTTGACTATTCCAAATGAAAGCAGGCCTGGCTAACAACTACAGCAGACCCCAAACTTCACAGGTCAAGGCTCCTTACCCCAGCCCTGCTCCTCCAAACAGCAGGCCGTGTATTCACTTCCTTCTGAAGAAGAAAGCTTCAAAGAGCAAATGGGACATGCACTCCCCAACAGGCAGCTGAGGCAGCTGCTAAAGGTTTGTTCAAGCCCAGGAAAAATATGCTCAGTGCAGTGAAAAATGTGTTATTCTTGGTGTTTCAGACTAACAAGGTAGAACACAAATGTCTTGTGTTCTCTCCTTCTTTCACTGCTTTTCAACAGAATATGGGAAGTTTCTGGAATATGTTTGAGATTTTTCCCCACTTCTCTAAGTTAAGACAGAGAATTTTTAAGACAATGTTTTGTCCCATGATACAAGAGAGAAATTGGAGGAAGGAGCCAGATCACACCTTTTTCCAAGGTTCAGTGCTTCTTAGTGAAACAATATTTCTCACTTGACTATGCCAAACTGAGAGTCAACTGAAAGATTCCTATACTACAGAGAAGTTAGAATTCTGTAAATCATTATTTAGTTTAGCCCAGAGACAAAAAACAGGAGTTAGAAGATTATTAGCAATCTTTTCAGTTCTACATGATGAATAATAGTAAGTTTCATATACAGCATTACTGTTACTCTCAGTCTCTTTTCATGTTCTTGGTAGAATTAAATTTTTTCTCTCTGTAATGAAATTTTTAAGAGATGAGAAGTGCATTTCTTTCTGAGAGGACTCATACAGTCAAATAGCAGGGCTTGAATCCACTACATGTTCAAATTATTTGTTGTTTCCTACCTTGTCTGGTTCATTAGCAGTCATGTTTTAAAAGGAGGCAGCTTCATAAATGCACTGCTAAACCTTTAAGTTAAAACCACCAGCAACTCATTAAAAATCTGTTATTCTACACCTAAAAGAGGAGGAGGGGGGGGGTGGGGAAAGGGGAATTTTAAACTATCGCCTTGGTAAGTTTGCACTTTTCACAATAACCAACTGATATAAACTGCCCAGGACTGAATGAAGAGAAGTGTGGAAAGAGAAGAAAGGGTTAAAAGCTGACTTGGTGTCATGGTTTAACTCCAGACAGGAACCAAGCCCCACTGAGCCACTCACTCACTCCCCTCTCACCAACACGGGGGAGAGAATTGAATGGTAAAAGTGGGAAAACCTCCATCCCTAGGAGTTCCCAAGGCCAGGCTGGACAGGGCTTGGAGCAACCTGGGATAATGGAATGTGTCATGCCCATGGCAAGGGACTGGATGAGCTTTAACATCCTTTTCAACCCAAAGCATTCTGTGGTTCCATGATTCTAAAGCTTGTGAGTTGAGATAAAGAGAGTTTAATCGCAAAATTCTCACAATCAAGCAAAGCAAAAGAAGGAATTCATTCCACACTTCCCATGGGCAGGCAAGTGTTCACCATCCCCAGGAGAACAGGACCCCACCACTCAGAACTGTGACTTTGAAAGACAAACACCATCATTCCAAATGTCCCTCCCTTCCTCATTCTTTCCCTGTGGGAAATCAAGGCACAGAAAGCTCTCAAAATGCTGTGCATGTAAGCCCAGACTCAGAAATGAATACAGGGTTGGACCTGAGACCTTGGAAAAGGCTTCCAGATTTAGAGACCATAAGCAAGAATATGGGTTTGTAGTTCAGGCAGAAAGCTGCCAAGCCAGGTAGTAGAAAGTTTTAGAGTTTAAAGTTAGATATAGAAGTAGTTACAAAGACAGTAAGAAGTTTTAAGGTGTAGTATTGTAAGTTTGGGTGTCATTATATGGTTGGTGAAGAAAGTCCTCATTGTGGCAGATGTGTGATACAATTTAATTAGGGATTGGTGTGAAAATAGAAACATTCTTTGTGGCAGTATTTATTGGCTAATTAACCTTTAAAAGACTTTGTAACCAGTGATCTTGTGACCTTTAACCAGTGACTATTATTGACTTCTGACTTGTGTGGTGACGACATTCTAACCCTTCATGAGACTGTAGAAGATAAGAGCAATACTAATCATGCTTTAAGACATCCTCTGTGCTCCTGTCTCTCTTAATATCCCTGGTTTTAAACCCTGAGCCTGACATGACATGGTGTGGAGCATCCCTTGGGTCAGCTGGGGTCAGCTGTCCAGGCTGTGTCCCCTCCCAGCTGCTCGCAGCCCTCGGCCTCCTTGCTGGTGGGGTGGGCTGAGAAGCAGGAAAGGCCTGGGCTCTATGCAAGCCCTGCTCAGCAACAACAAAAACATCCCAGAGTTATCAACCCTGTGTTCAGGAAAAGTCCAAAACACAGCCTGTCCCAGCCACTGTGGAGAAAAGAATCTCCAACCCAGCCAATCCCAGCTCATTCCCATAGATAAAGTCTCCATCAGTGCTTGGAATGACACTGGGTAAGCATTTCCATGGTGTAGAACACACACCTGCCTTTCACTGAGCCTTAAAATCACAGAAAAAGTTGGCTTGGACTTCGGTGTTTAGACATAACCAAGCAGCTCTTGGTTATCTTTAAATACCAAAAACTCAGTTGAAAAACTCAGGTTTTTCAAATGCAGCAGTTCTGTAGGAATAATTGACAATAAATATAACTCAGTGTTCACAAATTTTGCTAGGTTATTTTGTGCTAAATGATAGACTAAATGTGAGTTGTCTATTATGATAATTATGCAAAGTGCTGATATATTTAAGCTTGAGGAAGGTACTATATATATAACAATTATATATGTATATATTTGAGGGAGAGTGACAGAGGTTAAGCTCAGTTTGGTTAAGTTAAATGTTAGCACTAAGTGAGACTATAGAAGATGCTTTCCCACTTACTACTGACTGTATTTCATTTGAAACTATTACTGGGAAAAACAATCCAAATAGTAAAAATGGAACCAGAAATTTATGTGTGACTGAAGCACTCAGATCCCTTCCATCCAAGGTGAAGGAACTGACAATTCCTGCCTTGAAATAGTCATTGGAACCTGTTCTGTGGGAACTGGCCATGATTTACTTCAGGTGGAAACAAAGAAGTAAAAAGTTTCCTGGGTCTGTTCTAATTATTTGACTGCTAAATGAAAACATTCTTATCTTTTCTTATTCGCTCTTTTAATTGAACAGAAAAACTTGTTCACTCAAAACTGCTCACAAAGTGAGGCAGGATTAAGCCCTCCCAATAAAATCAGAGGGGAAAAGCTGTGATTCTGCTCAGCTCTCAGCTTAATTCAGACATAGCTCTTCCCATCCAGGTTGTTTTCAGGCTAGTGCACAGTGACAACACTGCGGACGTAAGGGAGAAACCTGAGACCAAAAGGGAAAAAAAATAGGATATAGAGGGATTAAAATTGCAAATTTCAGAAGCTCTCTTTGAATTTGTTTTTAATCTGCAGTTTATCCTGGTTTTAGTTTTGGATTTTGTTTTTTTAAGTCAGTAACTATAGTGTGATCTTGGTAATTGGTAAGGATTCATATTTTAGCTATTATTCCCAAACCACAGATATTATCTGAATTATTCAGTGTGTCAAATAGTTTTCTGAAAAAAAAAAAACCCAAACCAGAACAAAAACCTAAAACCAAAACCAACAACTTTATGGGGATGGTGTAATTCTTTATACACAAGTGGAAATGTTTTTTATTCAGTTAGAAAACTTCAAAACTTATTCATTCAATTCCCCACTCTGATCTGATATTTGGGACAGGTAGTGCCTCAAGTGCTCTCACAGCTGTCTTATGAGCTTTCTTATCTTATCTCTGAACTACAAACTAAATTCTATGTCAAAACTTACATTTTCCCCCTTGAGTTTGGAAATGAACAAGCATAAAAAAGCAATTGAAGTAACACCCCACCCCAAACAGCTCAGAGTGTCCTCTGCCGTAGTTCTGCTGTTAATCCCAAAACATTGACCACTATTCTCGGCTCCACTGGGCTTTGATCAGACACCCCACAGGTCTTTTTCACCCTCAGTGTAAACAGAAGCAGCATTTGCCTCCTGGTGCTTGCTTTGCATAGCAATCATTGTTCAATAAAGGAGTACAAATCCGGACGGTAAACTAATTAAACTGTCTCAGAAATACAGGATAAAAAAGTAAAACGTCTTTCTGTATATTGCTGTTTGTGTTATACATGCTGAACAGGCTCTTGAAGGATGTGCCAGCTCTAAAATGTAACCCGGGGAGGATGGCTTGCTGAATGACTTGGACTCATTTGCACTTGTTTCAAAGGTGACTCCATCACCAGTGTCTGAAAGACACTCTGCCCCTCGGTAACGAATGATTACAGCTAAATGAATCCCAGAGGTTTGCCACTAATGCACAACAAAGGCATAAGAATGAGAGCTGTGGTTCAAGATCTATTTTTTATACCAGCATAATTTTTTGCTTCAGTGATCTATCACTAAACAACAGCTGCTGGGGTAGAGACTGGCTGCTCTGCAGGAGCATTAGCAAATCCTTTAGTGACTGGGCACATGTGTTTGCCTCAGGCCCTCGAAAAAGTCACAAACTTGTGAAGGAGGACTGGCAGATTAATGTCACCTTCTTTCTGCAAGAGATTTGAAGATGCCAGACATGCTGGATTGACAGGCTGCAGTAAGTTTAGATTTTTAAAGGACTTATTTTATGATCTAAGCGCACGTGGCCAGACTCTCTTGAAAGGCGGACAGAGGGAGGGGGAAAAAAAAGGAGTAAAATTCAAACAATTTGGGATTTTGTATATACTGGCTCAGAAATTAAACTTAAATGCAATGTCTTATAAGATGATCTCCCCACTAGAGATCTATGTGCTCACTTGCTTTTTCTTATTTTAGATGTTACTACCAGTCTGTATATAATCAGAATGAGGTAAACAAAGATATATGGATTTACTTGTTTTTCACAGAAACTCAGTATTCTCTTCATTAATAATCACCTTTTTGATAATAATACAATTTCTCTTTGTTAATAATCATCATCTATGTCTGCATATTTCTTGAAAAACTGTAAGATAATGATGATTAACCCAACATGCTTCTGAATCATCCAAAAAAGATAATTTTTAAACTTCTCCTGAACTTTGTGACCTGACAAATAAAGCCCTAAACCAATCAAATGAAACATAATCTGAAATTTATGTACTTTTTGCACTCCTTTTTCAGCAGATGATTAGAAAACTGTGTTGTCAACTGCA
This sequence comes from Cettia cetti, assembly GCA_013401135.1. NCBI lineage: Eukaryota > Metazoa > Chordata > Aves > Passeriformes > Sylviidae > Cettia > Cettia cetti. Next base: position 10,659 of record VZUI01054854.1, on the reverse strand, counting down.
CAGGTTTCAGGTTGGGATTTTTTGCTTATGTTTGTTTTGGTTTTGGTTTTTTGGTTTTTTTTAAGATTAAGTTTCTTTTTCATAAATAAAAATATCTGGTCTAGAACACGAGATTGGCTGCTGGATCAAGTGTTCAGCTGCACTGCGTAGATGTCTTAACTAATTATTCAGTACTAATTAGACTCTTCCAACTCAGTTTCCAGTAAAAGGCAGTGAAGCACAAAGACTCCTGAAGTACTCAGAAGATCTGGGACACCGGTATGGGAATCCCTGTAAGGAAAAGGGTCTGTGACTGCTTTGGCTTCTTTTGAGGAATTAGCATTTATACATATGTGATAATAAGAGTTCAAAATTAAAATATCTCACATTGCAACTGCTTGAATAAGAAAGTGCTTGGTGTGATTTCCTTAATTATTTCTAGATGTCAAGAGTTCTTTTATATTAACTTTTTACTCAGAAGTAAACTTGATGCCCTGTTCTAAATGCAAAAAATTTGTGATGCAAGTACTTTTTTTTTGGAAGTTTTCTTTCAGAGCATTTCTTCAAGAAATTCCCATACTCATCAGACCTGTGGATCAGTTCTAAGAATCTGAAAAATCCACCTGCAGATGACAACAGCTGCTTGTTTCATGATGAAGAGCTTCAATGAAATACCCCAAGACATTAAAAGGACCAAGGGGGACTGCACACAAATCTGACAATGCCTTACATCTCCTGACTCCTCCTCTTGGATGAATACAAATGGATTTGGAACCACATGAAAAACTGGGAGAGACAAAGTGATGAATGAGTGATGGAGAGCCTTCCCTGTGGAGGAAGGATCAGTTTGGCAGCCTGGGCACTTCCATTTCCCCAAGTCCTACCAGCTGCATGTTGTGTTGCTCAGAGTGACAAGGTGCACAGATGTGCAGCTCTGAACTGAGCAGTGAACAAAGGGCTGTGAGGTTCAGCTTGAAAGCTCAGAATATTTTGATGTTACAGTTCACCTAGTCACATGAGGCATCCCCAAAGTTTCCAGCGGTGCTTGACATATCATAAAAAATGTATCCGGAAAAATCAAATTTTTGTTTTGTTGCTGCTCTGATGCATGAAAGCTTATTCCAGCCAAAAAGTGCTGTATGTCTGAAATAGTGGCACTCCAAATATGATTTCTGGGGTACAGAAAGCTGTGAGACAAGGAGATTGTGTGGATGCAATATATGAATGATTTCTTTCTCTTTTACTTATGAAGTCCCAAGGCAGAGGTTTTTAAGACCTGGTTTGTAACTGAACTTCCTTTCTCAAATACAGCATTTAGAAACATTTGTTCAGCTCACACTCAATAAATGTATATAATTGGTATTTACAAACTTGTTTATTCATATTCCAACAATCTCAACTTACTTAATTATCATATGAATGCTTTCCAGTCCCTATAGAACATCTGCAAGCAGAATAAAAAGAAGCGACTCTATCTCAGCAGCCATAAGCTGGAAAAGATCCTAGAATCAACTAGAGAATCAGAATCCGAGAGTGTTTTGGGTTGGAAGGGGCCTTAAAGCCATGCCAGAGCTGGTAGGGCTGACAGATTATCAAGGAATGAAAAGAAAACTCAAGGAAATTCAGACCACAACAAAAAAGTGAAACAGACTCTTCCCACTAGTGCTTACTGTGAAGGTTTGGGAGATTCATTAAATGTATGAAGCAAAGTGACACAGAGTCCCCAGGCAGTGCAAAGCACAGCAGCTTTACTGGGAAAACCAGGCTTTTTTAAGCAGTCAGGCCCTTATCGGTTACATGGTTTTAAATCATAACAAACACAATTCAACCAACCACCATACACCACCAGGTGAACATGTAATGGTTATTTAATTTGGTTTTTTCTACCTTTAATTCAGCTGAGTCTCTTTTCCACAGTCCTTTTCTGCTTAGCCAAAGTAGCAGGCCTGAGCCATGGTTTTACAAGGCCTTCCCTTTGTAAGGTTTTACTTATATGCAACAATCAAATAGTTATTTTAAAAATGTAAGTTCTGGATCTGCCTCAGTTTTAAGTGTCAATTAAAAAAAAAAAAGGTTTTAGGAAGTAAAAACCAGTCATCATCTGACAATTGAAACAATTATGCATCTAAAAGTGCTAATGTAATTAAAGGTGAACTTGCTGGACTCTGAGGATGCTGTGTTACCAATTGGACAATCTTCAACAACTGAGCAGAGGGTGGTAAGTGCAACATCTCTGTTTAAAATGGGACCCAGGGATGATTTTGGGGGCACAAATGAGAAATTCTGATCCCTATACTAAGTAAATTTGTAGAAATCTAAATAAAGAACAAAAAATAAGCAAATTGATAAATCAAATAAGCTTGCATAGTGGGAGCCCAGCCTCATAGATCCATTTGTTAAGGAACTGCAGGGCCAGGCAGATCCAGAGGATTATTTAAATTTTTTTTTCACATGATCCTCTTCCAAAGGCTCAGCAGAGAAAAGACATGGTAATAGATAAAGGAAAAGCTTCTCTTAAGCACTATTGACAGTTTAAAAGACTGAATATAATGGATGAGAAGAAAGACTGGTTTCCATAATAGGAAAGGTACCAAGGGAATTAGAGAAGGATTTGTGTTAAGACATAAGCTATTCAACATAGGGATCCAGAAGAACAAAAGAATGCTGAGGTGAAATTTTGTTTATTATACAGAATTTTTCTGGATAATGAAAGAAAACATGTGAAAAGTTGTTGAAGGACTTCACAATACTAAGGATAATAAAATAACAAATGAAATTAAATAATGCTAAATGCAAAGAAATGCCAATGAAAAGGAATCAGCATCAGGTTATATATTTTTGCTACTATTTTCACTTCAGAGACAAAATTTCATTTCACTTTTGATTGTTCTTTGGATACATTCAAATGAGAACAGAACTGTTCAAAAAGGGAAGTAGAGCATTAAAAATTACTGAAGAGAAAAAACATGACTATGTCACTACATTAGTTAGTCACAATCCAACAGTTTTGATCACTTCAGCTTAAAATATAAAGTAGAGCCAAAAAAGATTTAAAGAGGCTGACACCACTGATAGGAGCTATTAGACAGCACCTGTACAATAAATTAAATGGAGAAGTGAGACTAAACCTCTTCAGATGGGAGCAGAAATCCCCTAAAGGGTCTGATAAATATTTATCACAAATTGGGTTTTTAAAAAAATCTATTATACACAAAGGATTGCAGGAGTAATCACTAAATTCTCAAGGAGAGAAAATGTATAGCAGAACCAAAATTAAAATCAGAATTCTTCATCATCTGGTAAGAAGCACAACAGTTCTGAAGGTGCAACCATTTCTAGAAGTTTTTAAACCTAGACTTACACACCTGTGTAAAAGCAAAGATCGTATTTCATCTGCCCCATGGTGTAGATGTGTTACTGGCCAGAGCTGCAATAAGCACATTAAAAGAAAGAGACTTTTGATTTGAGGTGAATTTATTTTTAAGCACCCAAAAGCCAACAAATACCAGCTCTGAAGTTCATTTACATTTATTTATTTATTTTGTATTAAAGGTTTGGTGGTTGCCTTCTAGGACTAGCAAACAAACTTTAAAATGTTAAAAATCCAACTCTGCTTGTTTTAGTCAGCAAACATTTCCTCTCATGTTCTTAATAGGTTACACGATTTTTCTCCCCAGCCTGTTTTCTTAGTGTTGAAAATTCCTAAGAAAACATTAATTTGCTGTTTTCTGAGTGGAAGGACATGCTTCATATTTTCATCCAGACAAAGGACTTCCAGACTTCTGGCAGAATACTGCAGCAGCCACCATTATGTTGGGGAAAATATAATTTAATCAGAAGTGGATCAAAGTACTTAATTGTGTTTGCATTTTTCAGTGATTTGATAGTGTTGGAGCAGAGGAAGTCACTGTACTCAGTGCTGTGTTCCACAAAAGGGAGATGCAAATCAGAAAATCAAAGTTAACCAAAACTTTCTCAGGCTGGTCACCAATTTTTTTTATTGAACAGGAAGTCCTAAATTCCCTCAAAGCCAAAGCGTGAGCTACTGGAATTACAGAGTATGTTGGCAAACCAACGGGTTGTTCCATTCTGGATATGAGTCCTCCCTCTAGAATTCTTGAGCTGCAATTAGTGCACAGCACACCCCCTGCAGGGAAAGTCACTGGGGTTTTGCTACTTTCTTTTGGACCAACTTTCTTGTGTTTGCAAACTTTGCCCTTTTTAACTCCAGGAGCAGTTTCTGTAAGTATTTGTGTTTTGAAAAAGTATTTAACAATTGCTCTATGAGTTTCTTCGCACTATAAAGTGCATTTATGCCTCGTTATCTTCAATTGATATTTGTTTTTGCTGAAGTTCCCTTCCTTTTGCTCTGTCTAGTCTGTACATTGGGAAAGGGAAAAGATTTTTCCTTCAAATGACAGTTCTGTAACTCCTGTGATTGCCCTCTGGGTTTCCCTACAATCACTGCAGCTGAGCATGAAATCATGCTGCTGAAACATGGTGGCTCCCTCATGAAAGGATTCTTGATCATATTTTTTACAGAATTATCCCTGCATTAGATAGAGGGACTGGGATGCCAGTAGGGTGACACACTCTGACTGGCAGGTGACACCCCCAGGCCATGAGCAGCAGAATACACAGCATTTACTACAAATTGAGACTTCCATGAAAATTAATTACCCAACCTAAACTATGGAAAGGCAGAGTGGCACTGACTGGGAAATCAAAGCAAGAGCTGTAACCTGCTCCTCCTCTGAAGGCACTCAGATTCCCCGTGACTGCCTCTCCCAGCTTCAGGAATTCCCTGTATCCCACATTCAGCCTCAGCTCCAAAGTGGGAGCTGTCTGTAGGAAAATCTGCACATCACACCTTGCTGGTGCAAATGTTTAATACTGTTTGTTTGCTGCTGCTCAAAGAATAGGCTTAAATAATTTTATACATTGATTTTTGGAGCAAATCATATTAAATTATGCCAGTAATTCGATTTTATCTTCCTAAAACTCAATACAAATCAGGTCACTTCCACTGACAGACATCTGAATTCTTTATCCTACAGGCAACTCATTTAGTTGTGATTGTATCACTCACTGAAACACCAGCATTTCAGAGCACATTCAAATACAGCAGCGTTTCCTGATTTTTCTTGACGCCTTAGGAGATGATGAGAACAAAACCAGCATTCAGAGAGTAGACAAGAGAACAGAGGGGTTTTTGCAGAGATGGACAAATTATTTTGCTTTAGATGAATACACAGTAACAAAAACCTCAGAAAATTGCACCTTTTAGGCATTCCATGCTTAATCTTCATTTTCTTTGCACACACAGAGCACTGCCAGGCAGTGCAGAGATACAGACCTCCCGACACTGGAGATCTGATTCTGCAGCTACTTCCATATCTAAAACACCACAATAAAGAAGCATTCTGATCTATTGGATTTCTTTGCAGGATAAGACTCTGAAGATCACAATCTGCTCAACAGAATTCTCCAGCCTCCAACACATCTTTAAATAAAACATCCTTTGGAAAAAAATTAAATACCAGGTTTTTAAAATAAATAGCACCATTATAATGCATGTGATCATTTTGAACAAAATCTTAATTCAGAGAATCCTAGAATGTCCTGGGCTGGAAGGGGCCTTAAAGCCCATCAGTGCCACCCCAGCCATGGCAGGGACACCTCCCACTGTCCCAGGCTGCTCCCAGCCCCAGTGTCCAACCTGCCCTTGGGCACTGCCAGGGATCCAGGGGCAGCCACAGCTGCTCTGGGCACCCTGTGCCAGGGCCTGTCACCCTCATAGGGAACAATTCCTGCCCAAGATCTGATCTAAACCTGATTTCTGTCAGTTTGAAGCCATCATCTCTCTGTTTGAACATTGTGACAATCCATTTCATGCCATTCAGCCAAAAGTTTTATACCAATTTCCAATCCTTGCAAAGGTTATCACACAGCAAGGTTGGGAGGGGTAGAGGGAGGTCTAATCTATCAGAAAAGAAGAGAATGTAAAAATACCATAATACATGCAGTTCAAATGAAATCTTGACAGCTGCTATTCACAAATATTGCTGACATGATTTATATTATATTAAAATTCAGAATTACTGCATTTTCATCAGTTTCTCATTTCACAGCTGGCATTTCATGTTGTCAGCATCCTGTGATTTACAAGGCTATATGTGGTGTAAAAATGTTGTTTTAAATGGACAATCTCATAAGCGTGTTTACTAATTGATACGTTAGGGCAACTTAAAATGTAAACATACTGTGTGTTCCAAAAGCCAGAGTGCTTTCCAGAAGAAAAAACTGAACCTAATAGCTTCAGTTTCATTAAACTTTTATGAAAGTCCCCAGAAAACACACATTCCCATGCAAATTTTAAAATAATGGCTTAATTTGGGAAGTTACTTTTGCAATGTCAAAAATGCAATGTAAAATACATAAAAAATGGGATTGATACTCACTGCTAGGAGATATAGAAGCTGTTTAACCAGATAGACCATGGAGCCTTAATAAAGCATTGTTTTCTAATAATGTTTACATAGGATTCATTGGGATATTTTCCAAAGTGATATAAAGCAAGCCTGGCACAAAATGCAAATGCTCTGTTCTAGCAATGCTATTCTTTATCTAAGGTCTGTAGAAATGATGGAAAGAACAAATTTTCAGGGAATTAAGTCAATATTTTATACATTTCATCATGCTTCTCTATTCCAGTGCTCAGCAGGAATACAGGATACAAGCTGTTTTTCCACAGTTCCTTGGGACATAAGGCATGAGGAGTTATCTGCATGTAACTTGGAAAGTTTGGGTAGGTCCAGAGATTTTAGTGGAATTCCTTAAGTAGAACATTAATCAGAGGAATAAAAACACTGCTTTAGCCAAAGCTGTCTCTCCCATTTTACAGAAGCTATTATTTGGCAGCCTGAAACCTGGAATAACCTTCTATGATTCGTACAATATTTTAACAGGAACGGGACACATTTGGACCTTATCCTAAAATCTGAGGTATTCCAGAATATTTTGTGGTAAAGGTGCTAGAATCAGGAGGAAGAAGTGGCAAATTGATTCCAAAGCTATGCAGGTTCCCCTTTTCAATCCTACTATTCCTCAGTAAGAAAGAAATGGCTCATGAATATGTCCAGGCAATGATCTGGCACCCTGCCATCATTTTTAGGTTTTGTAAAGATATTTTTGTGTTACAGACAACCATGGAGAGAAGCTCTGATGGCATCACCAGCAACTCATCATCCTCCTCCAGTGATCTCAATCAAATCCCTTCCCTTGCCTCCCATCTCTTCTCCAAACTGAGTTTATTCCTATATTCTTTTTGGTATCATTGCAGGAAATTTTTTTTCCTAGTAGAAACATGGGGGGACATTTTGCCTAGTCTGAATTTTTGACATAGTTTGTCACTTGGTTTCTGTGTACCAATAGTAAAGATGTTTGCCTTTTTTAATATCACATCTTCAGGTTTTCCTTCCAGTTCTGCTGGGGGCAGGTTTGCTTGGATGCAGCTGGAGTTTAGGAGGCTCACTGTGTCCTCTCTAGGTCATATGAAAATCATACAGCCAGAAACCTTTTTGGCTAATCTTTCTGCATAAGTGGATCTTTATGCAGCTTTCACCTTATCTGTAAAATCTTAAATTTTTGAATAATGTTTTCAAAACATATTTCACTTAAAATTATGACAAACCTCATCCATCAACAAAAAAAGGTTTAATGAATTCTACCAAACACGACGTGATCAAATCCAGGATCTGAGAACCAAGAGATCAAAACATGATCATTAAAATAATTCTCTCCTTTGGGGCAGTAGACAGTCTGCACACCATACAGCCCTTACCAAAATGAAAATGTGTAATAAGAAGTGTCCTGTGGCCTCACAGTGGTCAATCCTGAGGAGCATAAGTAAGACTGGCACTTGCAGGATAGTCTCTGTCTTACAGAATTTGTTCCTAAGCTCTGACACTTGTCAAGCTTTTAGCTGTGTACATTAGCCCACACTACTTCTAGCACAAGCCTAAGCATTGCCCCTCTGAGATTTCATGGGTCTTTTTGTTGGGTGGGGTTTTTTTTTGCACCTTAAGCATGAACTAACTGGAATATGCTGATATTAGAGCTCTGCTCTCAGGCTCCTCTGCTGCAGCTGAAGCAGCCCAGTGCCTTCAGCTGCTCCTCTCCCCTGCAGACCCTTCACCATCTTCATGGCCTCTTTTGGAAACCCTCTAGTGGCTTCATGTCTTTTTTTTATATAAATCTACCCCCAGGGCCCCCCTGTGAAGTGCCCTGTATCCAAAGCACTGTGGGCAGCAGGGGAGGGGGGAAATTCTGCTCCTCTGCCCTGCTCAGGTGAGGCCTCACCTGCAGAGCTGCCCCAGCCCTAGGGCCCAGCACAAGGAGGATCTGAAGCTCCTGGAGAGAGCCCAGAGGAGGCCACAGAGGGGCTGAGGGGGCTGGAGCCCCTTCCCTGTGGAGCCAGGCTGGGAGAGCTGGGGCTGCTCAGCCTCGAGAGGGGAAGGTTGTGTGGAGACCCCACAGCTCCTTCCAGGGTCTGAGGGGCTGCAGGGAAACCAGAGAGGGACAATTCCTCAGGAACTGCAGTGCCAGGACCCAGGGAATGGCTGCCAGTGGCAGAGGCAGGGCTGGCAGGGATCTTGGGCAGGAATTGTTCCCTGGCAGGGTGGGCAGGCCCTGGCACAGGGTGCCCAGAGCAGCTGTGGCTGCCCCTGGATCCCTGGCAGTGCCCAAGGGCAGGTTGGACACTGGGGCTGGAGCAGCCTGGGACAGTGGGAGGTGTCCCTGCCCGAGGCCGAGGTGGGATGAAAGGAGCTTTAAAGTCCCTCCCAACACAACCATTCTGTGATTCTCAAAATTAATAATGTAAAATTTTTCTTAAAGATATGGGTTTAGAAGAAGAGCAACAACTAAATTTGTTGAAATTTACCTTCTATATTGAATCATTTTGACACTACAACCAGTTCCTAGTCAAATTTTCAAGATATTCCCAAGCTTCATTACAAGTTATTGTTTTTATTAAGTACTGAGAAATTACTGCCTTGGCTAAAATTTATTGAGATGTATTATTTTTTATTTCATTGCTTTTTCATAGATTATGTGTTTACATATCTGAATAAATTGGGTTTCAGGAAGCAAATGATAATATTTTATAGTCAATATTGCTCTAATGTTAAGCAATACTGCAATGTTTTCATTAAATCAGAGAAAAGTGCGGTTAAAGGTATGCTAACAAGTATTGATGTTTAGATTTTATTTATCAATGTTGTTAAACTCCTCTCCACTGCACTGGGTTTATTTTTCCACATTAAAATAACCTTATTTGGTATCTCTGGGGCTGAGTTTTAAACAAGATAAAGTACCTTCTGAATTAATTTATTTTGAAGAGAAAAGAAAATACAATTTGTGTCTTTTCATTAAATTATCCTTAGCTATATTGATTTAACCCAAGTTAAAAATTTATTTAGCTGAAAAAGAAACAAAGCTACAATCAAAATGTGTATCTCATTCTGTGTTAAACTTGGGAGTCAGTCCTTGTAGTATTTCACTTCATATTTTATCCATTATTTATCCATTATTATTCATTATATTAATATTAGTCAGTCTCTGATTACCATATTGGCATCCAAATTACATTTTTGTACTGGAAAACTCTCATATATTCAAATGTTTGAAAACAGCCAAATTACACTAGACAAAACATTGTTACTTGGGAGAAGAGACCAACAACCAAAAAAATTTGGAACACTTCCCAAAATCGTGTCATCCTTACACTGGTTCCATATACAGATCAATGAAATACACAGAGGAAGGAAGGTCAGAGGAGATAATAAATTTCAAGTCAAGGTTCTGTCCTCAGAATTAGGGACCTGAACAACTGACGATGAGGAAGATTATTTTTTTATTGTGGGAATTCAGCCATTCCCACTTCATGTTGATATTTATGTTCTATGTTTGATTTGCTCCTGATGTTTATTGAAGCAAAACATGGGAAGAGGTGATAAAATATACAGATGGGAATAAAGTGACAGCTAATTCATTTACTGTGGAAAATAAGATATGGATATTCTAAAATGTGACACACAACATTAAGGTGTCTTAGAGGTTATTTTGAAACAATTTATCTTATTAACAGCACAATAATATTTTCCTGAAAACATCACACTCTCATCAGAGCTAATGTATATTTTTCACCACAGAATAATGGTACTGCAGATAATGAGTACAAATAGTTCATTTAACAGAATTCCAGCTCTCTATTTGTATAAATTTCTGTTTCAATTTCTTTAGGAATTATACATAAAATATTTAATTTTATTTTTGGTAAATAACAGTCATAATATAATTTGAATAATTAAGCATGACAGTTATCTGTCCTGACACTTTTGCTGTGGTTACCAAGACTACCTTCCAAAGAAATACTTCTCTGCAATATTGAATGCATTCATCAGGTATTGAATCCCAGACACACCAACAGAAAATGCTGCTGGATTTTTGTGATGCACAAAAAACTGGAGGTAAGAGTAGTGTGTATTTGCACAATTCAGGAAGGACACTGAGGGGCTGGGGCTGTCCAGGGCAGGGAACAGAGCTGGGGAAGGGAATGGAGCCCAGGAGGGGCTGAGGGAGCTGGGGAAGGGAATGGAGCCCAGGAGGGGCTGAGGG
>VZUI01054849.1:0-25057 GCA_013401135.1 Cettia cetti | reverse complement strand
GAGCTCACACAGCAGTGACAGAGGGGCAGTGTGTGAGCTCACACAGCAGTGACAGAGGGGCAGTGTGTGAGCTCACACAGCAGTGACAGAGGGGCAGTGTGTGAGCTCACACAGCAGTGACAGAGGGGCAGTGTGTGAGCTCACACAGCAGTGACAGAGGGGCAGTGTGTGAGCTCACACAGCAGTGACAGAGGGGCAGTGTGTGAGCTCACACAGCAGTGACAGAGGGGCAGTGTGTGAGCTCACACAGCAGTGACAGAGGGGCAGTGTGTGAGCTCACATAGGGTGTGCAGAGGGGCAGTGTGTGAGCTCACACAGCAGTGTCAGAGGGACAGTGCTTGTACCTGGACAACTTTGTCTGGATTTGTAGCAGTTGGGCTGGTGTGTAAATGGGGCGTGTGGAATCCTAGACATAGATGACTGGAAGGGCTGGGTGTGAGGCTACACGTGTGTGTGCCGGTACGCTACTCCTGGGGAGACAGGACCAAATGCGGTCCCAGCGCCTGAAAAAAGAAGAGAGGATTATTTTTGCAGCAAAAGCATTCCCTTCACAGCAGAGGGTTGGAAAACAAATGGCTCTTCCAAAACAAATGGGGTTCATCGGCCTCAGCACTGGGGAGAGCTGCCAAGAGGCTGCTGGGTTGGAAAGGCCATGTAAACATTGGTTTAATCCCTCTGTCCTCCCACTGCTTGCGGGATGCTCTACCAACATCCCTACCTCTGGCACTGCAAGACGCTGCAAGGCCCCAGGGAACACTCTGGGGACTGCTCCTTTCTCAGGTCGTCCCTTGCTCCCCCTCCTTGGCTTCCCCAGGTCTCCTGCCCAGTGGCTGAGATTCCTGGGAGGTTTCATCCTCTGTCAGGACTCCCACTCCCTTTGCTGCAGGCACAGGGCTTTTGTGCATACAAGAGCAAACAGGAGGCTGGACCCGGGGCTTCTCAAAGATGCACAGAGAGACAGTGAGAAGCAGCAGCAAGAGAAATTGCCTATGAAGACATGGACAAATCATGAGGCCACTGTGAGTGTTCTCAAATACTGCAGTAGGGGCCTGGAGACGACTGGGAATCTGACCTTGGGGACACTCAGAATGGACCGGGGTGGGAATCTATCCTTTGAAGATACTTGATGAGAGCAGCCCAGGAGCTGGCCCATGTGGGAGCAGATTGTTTCATGAAGCTCCACCATCCACCCCACTCTGGGGAGAACATCTCTCCTAGAGTGGGGGCTTGCAAGTGCCCCATGCTCACAACCCAAGCAGGGTGACAAGGGTGGGCATGGGGACTCTTGCCACCCCTTCAGTCCCCTGCAAGAGCAATGAGTCCAGGTGCTGCATCCTCAAGTCCCAGTGCTGCAAGAGAGTGAGTCTGCATGATAGCTTGCATCTATGCTTGGCTCCTATGATCCAGAGGCTACTGTGCCTCATCCTCCTCATCTTTATCCTCCTCCTTCTCCAGTATGTTGTTCCATGAAGGCTCTTTGGCATATCTGCCTGCTATGAACTACGATGTCTGATTCAATCTGAACAAGTGTCTTGCTCCCCAGAACCATTGAAAAAACCTGGGACAACGTTCAGCAGCATCTGGCAAATGTAGAATCTGCTCAAAAAATGTTTATGGAAGAGGAAAAAAACCAGCAAAACCTTGAGGAAAGAGAGAAGACAGGCAGCAACCCTGTGAGACCCTTGCCTCAGGAGCGGGAAGCAGGAAACATAAGGAGCTATTTATTTTAAGTAAACTATAAATATCAGACTTCAACAAATTCATGAAAGAAAAGAAAAGTTGGTCTGAATCCAAAGATTTACAAAAGGTCTTGAGCAAACATGTGTGATTGAGTCTGGCAATGTGGTGTGTGAGTGTGTGCGCTGGTGCGTGTGCTAATCAAGGGCTGCAGGACTAGATACAGCATCATCCCCCAAATTAAAAACAGAGCAAATTCAAAATCTAGACAAAAGTGTGTCCGAGTCTCATGGCTGATGATAAGATCAGTGGGTGGGAAGTGAGAGTGGAGCACATCCCTCTGTAAATGCCTGGTCCAGTTAAGAGCAGCTCTGCGCTGCTATACCATGCTGCCATCCCCAGCACTGCCAGAAGAGAGCATCCTGAGTACGTGGGGATGTGAAACCAGGGGGCCTGCTGGACGGGCTGCTGTGGGGGCTGCAGGTGCCACTGGGGCCTGTGTCCTTCACTCGTGCTTCCTGCCAGGACTAGTGTGGGCTGTCAGGTCAGTTCTGGGTTTATGCTACCACTGCTAACCTCCTTTCCAAGTCCCTTTGAACTCCGATAAGCTGGGATGCAGCCACATCCTCATGGGAACACCAGGGTATTCCCAGCTCCATCAGCTGCCTCCCTGGAGCAGTGTCTGGTGGAATCAGCTGCACCGGGGTCTGCTGCAGCATGGGCAGGGCAGCCCTGCTGGGGAGGGATTTGTGCAGAGCTTGTTTATCATCATAGAATCACAGGATGGTTTGTGTTGCAAAGGACATTAAAGTCCATCTCATTCCACCCCCTGTCATGGGCAGGGATGCCTCCCACTATCTCAGGGTGCTCCAAACTGTGTCCAACCTGGCCTTGGACACTTCCAGGGATCCAAGAGCAGCCACAACTTCTCTGGGCACCCTGTGCCAGGGCCTCCCCACCCTCCCAGGGAACAATTCCTTCCCAATATCTATCCATCCCTGCCCTCTCACAGTGGGAAGCCATCCCTTTTGTCCTATCACTCACACCCTTGCTAAAAATACCTCTCCAGCTTTCTTGTAGCCTTTAAGTACTCATAGGCCCCATTTAGGTAAAGGAGGGCCTCAGGATTGACGTTTACAGGGTTACAAGATGATTGGCTTTAGTCACCAGTAAGTTTCCATCCTGGCCAGTATCCGAGTTGGAAGCTACAGGATGTTTCTTTCTGGTAACAATGGTACTGTTCCACTTGGGCTACAACTCATTTTTTCCAAAGATCTTGTAACAATGATACCAATTCACTTGGGCTGTGATTCAGGTAAATGATTTACCAAGGCTAACAAGAATTACTGCTTATCCTTTGTTCCCCATCTTTGTTGGGCAGCTGATGTTCCTGTTCCAGGCGGGATCACTCCCTCCTGTACCGTGGAAGAGCTCCTGGTACAGTCAGGGGATGCTTCACTGCCCAACTACTATCAAGGTTTATCAGGAACTTCTGTAGAGCTGGCCTGAGGAGGGGTGGGAGCAGGACCCACCACCACAAAGACCCATCCCAGGGAAATGCCACAAAACCAGCCTGTCTTGCCCCAAGTTAGCAGGCTTGATGAGCAGTTCTTGGGTTGCAGAGCTTCAGGTTTTTGCAGCAGTCTTGGAGCTTGCTTGCACTCTGTGAGCACTGGTAACTCTGTGCTCATACTTGGGCAGCTTTTGGCTGATCTGTCCCAGCTTTGTTTGGACCTGAGCCCTACTTTAACCTTGGGCAGAGAATAAATCTGATGGGCATGAAGTGCTGGGCCCTGCTGTGCTGCCAGGCTGATGACAGTGAACATATTGTTCTGCAAGTGGCGCCTGCTTTGTGTGACTGCTCTTATCACAGCCAGCTGACATGTTTTGCCCTTTTCTTTCTGCCTGTGTGAAGTATCGCCCTGGTCCCTGAGGGCCAGCCTGGCTTTCACCCATAAACCACCACACTGGTACTGCTGCCTGGGGCACCTCTGTCCCTTCTGCCTGCTTTAGCTGATTCTACAGGCAGTGGGGGATGCCAACAGTGTGCCCAGGGCCAGGGCTGCGATTGGCTATGCAACACCCAACGCATCCACACCCCTCCAGGATGGCTGTGCTGGCACCCTGGCTGCACCCACTCGTTGCTCCTGGCTGGCTGGCTGGCCAGGGCTTGTGGGGCCATATGCTGCAACTGTGGGGCTGCTCCTGCTGCACAGGACTGGCTGTGCCAGGGTGGGTGCCCCACAGTGCGCAGCTGGTCACTGGATCTCAGTGGGACCTTGGGGTCCTTGTCCCACTGGGCTGGGGGGGTCAAACACCTCCTGCACCACCATGCTGGCTCTGCCCTGTTCTTGCTGGTCTAAGAACACAGGTGGAGCAGGGCTGGACTGGACCAAGGTGTCAGCTGGTGTGCCACACCACACCATGCCACTGCTTCTCACCCCACACTGTCCACAGGAAGCTGCAGAGAGAGGTTTGACCTCCTGTGCCGCCTGTTTGATCCTTCAGGAGCCTTGCAGGACTGTGGCATGCTTGGAGACAGATGTGTCTGCAGGATTACAAACAACCCAAGTAACAGTTTACTGTGTCACCACTTGTTTGCTCTGTCTGCCACCAGCATTGTCTGACATCTCTGTGGTCACTGTGGCGTCCTCCAGCTGCCATCACTTGTCACCGTCAGTCACACACACTACCCTCAGACTTGGCCATTAGGCAGATTAACCATAATTAGTACTGCCCGTCATCACTAATCACTATCTTCATTGTCAGTTTCAGCACCACCCAACGCTTACTATTCCCATTTATTGGGAGTGTGGTGGATTCTCCGGCATGTGGCGTCTCCAATCCAAGATGAGGTATCTTTGAAGAGCACTGCTTGATTTCAACATGTCCTGGAGACCCAGATCCCTGAGCATGTTCTTCCAGTGCTCCCAAGGCACTGAGCAGGTTTGTCCCTTCTTGACTATGGAAGCACCTGCTACCAGTCCCTGCTGGGTGATGGGATGCTGTGGCCTCTGCAGTGAAATAATTATGAACCAGCTGTGCTGAATGCTGGGGTGCCTGGGTGAGCCGAGGGGATGCGCAGACAGCCAGGCTGCTCTGGTGCATCTCAGGTGGGGATCTTGGGGACTGAAGGTAGAAAGACATGGTTGCAGACCAATCCCTCTTTGTAGTCCCATCCTCATGGGACTTTGGGGCAGGAGCAGATACCTGGCAGGGTGGAGGCTGTGAGCAGGCTCTTGGGCAGAGTAGACACCCAGGGTTGGTGTCCTGCTCTGAACCGTGCTGAGTAAGAGCCCCAAACAGGGTGGCTGCAGTGCAGAAGGATGTTCTCCTTCCCTCCGGGCTGGCAGCTGTGGGCTGTGCTGTGCCCTGCCCCTCATCCCCTGATGCCGTGTCCCTTACATCCACCACAGCTGCTGTGCCAACGGTGGTGCCTGCAGCACTTGTCTGGCACATGGCTGGTCCCAGTGCTGTGTGTTTAGGAGAGACACAGAAAATATTGGGGCAGGCTAAGGGGAAGGTCAAACAAACCATTTATTTTCAGGCAGAACAGTCAGATGTGTGTGTCTCTGTTTAGGAATCACTTCCAGATGCTGAAATTAAACATCTGGGCTTCACCTCTGTGTTTTGTCTGTGTCCCCCAAGCGTGGTGCAGCCTTTGGAACCATCTGCTGAGGAGTTATCACCTCGTTCATCAGCCATCCCTCACCTCTGAGCCAGGACTCCCACATTCCCTCTAATGTGCTGGGAAGGGCTGGGAAAAGTCGTGATTGCAGAGCCCTCCTGCTGGTCACATTCAGCCTGCCCCCTGCTCCACCCCACAGGCTGCTCTGCAGCTGCCACTGGTGCAATGTGTCTGAGGGCCTCAGCTCCACAGGTGCTTGGCCCTTTCCCTGGGCAGCAATGTGGGAGCATGTTCACTAAAACTTAGAAGCACTTTTGCTGTTTCTTTGTTTTTTTGCAGTTTCATCATGTCCTGGATGAGATGAGGGCTTTTCACTTTCCAAGAAGGGCTGAGGGGCTGACAGAGGATTTGCACAGCTCCTGCGAGTAACACTGGCAGCTCTGAGCTGCCAGTCCTGTGCTCTCGGGACATGAGTCCTTTGGCAGAGGTTTGTGTGCTGGTCATCTGCAAGCCAGGCAGCTCATATCCAGCCGGACAACTCGGCTGGCACAGATAAATCCCTCAGCAGGAGGAGGTCCTGAAACCCTGTGAGCAACCTATGCTGGAACAAAGCTGGCAGCAGGTCTGGAGTGCAGGGTAGCATGGGGAACATGGCCAGGGTAAACTTCCCCCAACTCAGCTCCAGCTGTTTCCTCTGGGACAGAGGGTGCAATGCTGGTGGGTATAGCCCTCTGCCAGTGGGGCAGGTGTCAGGAGGGCTATGCCATGAGCAGAAGAAGCGAGATACTCTGAGGATGGCTCCAGAGATCTGCTTGCCCTGTAGCGGAGGAGTCCTTTCTATTTGGCAAAGGCCCTGGCGAAGGTGGTTTCTAGAGAAGGTCTAGGGCTTGCAGACCTCATGACATTTGATCTGGCAAGGTTCAGGCTTGTTTACAGAATTAAGAAATGCTGGGTTGCTCAAATAGAGCCCTTGCTTTCCTTGGGTGATCTAACGCATGCAGTGGCACTAGTGATGGATGGGATCTGCATGGTGGTATTTGAATAGTCTTTATCATAGAAACATAGAATCGTAGAATCATAGAAACACAGAATCACAGAATCACAAAATCACAGAATCATAGAACATGCTGAATTAGAAGGGACCCATCAGGATCACTGAGTCCAACTCCAGGCCCTGTGCAGGACACCCCAAGAATCCCACTCTGTGCCTGAGAGCATTGTCCAAACACTTCTTGAACTCAGACAGGTTTGGAGCTATGACCGCTTCCCTGTGAGTCTGTTCCAGTTCTGACCACTCTCTGGGTAAAAAAACTTTTTCCTGATATCCAACCTAAACCTCCCCTCAGATCCAGACATTTCTTTGAGTCCTCTCACTGGTCATGAGAGTGAAGGGATCAGAGCTGCCCCTGTGCTGCCTCTCGGGAGGATGTTGGAGAGCTCAATGAAGTCTCTGCTCAGTTTTCCTCTTCTCCAGGCTGAACACAACAAGAGCTCTCAGCTGCTCTTCATACAATCCCTCCAGATCCTTCCCCATCCTTGTGACCTCCTTTGGATGCTCTCTAATGGCTTAATGTCTTTTTTATATTGCACATAGGATTTGAGTTGAGGCCACTCCAGTGGAAAGCAGAGCAGGACAATTGCCTCCCTGGCCTGGATGGTGACGCTGGACCTGGTGCCTCCAGAACAGGGATTTCCCTCCTGGCTCCAGGGCACTGGTGACTCAGATCCAACTGGCCCTTGACCAGGACTCCCAGGTCGCTTCCTGCAGCTTCTCTCCAGCATTTCCTTCCCAGTCCATAGACACAACCAGGACTGCTCCATCTCAGGTACAGAATGTGGCACTTGCTTTTGTTAAATTCCACACGGTTGGTGATTGCCCATCTCTCATTTGTCAAGATCTCTCTGCAGAGCCTTCAAGGGGGTCAACAGGTCCTCTCAATTTAGTATTATTGGCAAACTTCCTTAGTATTCCTTTAAGTCCTGCATCCAAGCCATTAATGAAGATGTTGAAGAGAACTTGGTTGAAGATGGAGCCCTGAAGATCCTCATTAGAGACTGAACACCAGTTTGATGTCACCCTACTCACTGTCCCTCTTTATACCTGACCTGTGAGGCAGCTGTCGGCTGGGTAGTTTGTCCAGAAAGATCCTGGCAGAGATTATATCAAAAGCTCTGCTGAAATCTGAAAAGATTACATCTAGTGGCTTTCCTGGATCAAGAAGTTGCATTACCCTGCTTTAGAAGGAAATCAGGTTTGACAAGGAGGACTTGCTCCTCATGAAGTATTTCTGGCTGTGATTGATGCCAGCATTGTCCTCCAGGTATTTTTAAATACTCCCCAGAATAATATTTTCCAGGTTTTTATGGGGCACTGAAGTAAGATTGACAGGTGTGAACTTTCTGGGGTCTTCCTTCAGCGGCATGAGGGAAACACTCCTTGCACTGTGTAACCTCTGGAGCTGAATAAGAGGATATATTTTGTTCAGGGGACAAAAACCCCATGGCTTCACTCCTGGGGTGGGATGGGGATCATCACTGTCCCAACAAAACCAAGACCTGGCTCTTGCGACTCGGCCAACACAACCAGCTCATTCCTGCCTGTGTTGCCCTGGATGTTACTGTGGCTCTGGCTTGCTCTTCCTCTGCTCTTACAGGAAGACCCCCCAAATCTCCAGCAGACCTGGAGTCAGGGGATGCTGAAGTGTCACTCAAGTCTATTTACCACCCAATTTCCAGGCTAGCACTGCAGACTTGAGTTGCAACAGCAAATCTGAGACCCTAAAGAAGGACAGTGATCCTACCGTGGGGACAGTCCTGCCTCCCTACAGTTCTTTCACTTGCAGAAACCCAGGGTGCATTACATTTTACAGCCTTGTACCAAAGACTCATCATCTCTGGGACTGGCCATCAGCTTGGGAATTTCAACCTTTCCCTTTCTGGAGGTAAACCACGACTGCTTATTGGGGCAGATGGGGTTTGGAAGCAGAGCTGGAAAAAACAGCACAAAATCCCCCTTCATTCTATAAAATCTCCAAAATACAGATTATCATTTAGAAAGAGGCCAAATGTCAAAAAGGTTGTTCATTTGGCATCCTTCATCTGCAGAGCCTTATGGCCTCCACAGAGCACTCCTCTGTGGTCTGCCTGGCTGCAGCAGAGAAGAGGCTCAGTTCTGCTGCGTAAGGCAATGGCCATGAGGAACAATCACAAATCTGGATGGGAAGGGCAGCTTCATGCTTGCTGCTCCCTTAGAGTGTCAGGTGCATAAAGATCAAAAAGCTTCCTGTCGTTTTGCTTCACTGTTCTGCTGTGAAGGTCTGTAAATATCCTGGCACAGGTGGCCTTGGAGCACCTTCATTGTGCAAGTCTGATCCAAGACAATAAAAGAAAAGCTTTGGTTCCTTCCAGCTGTTTCAAGAGGAAGGGAGCTGAAGCAGCAGAGCCCAGGGTGTTGGAGTGGTTTCTGGTCCCAGCTCAGGACTAGAGTGGCCACTGGCTCTGGTATCCTGGACATGAGTCCCTGTTCTTGTTTTTCCATGGCTGGTTCCCTGTGCACACAGCTCTGCTCAGAGTGTGTCAGCCGTGGGTAATAAGCCAAGCTGACCTTGTTGGGCCGGCTCTGCAGAGTTCTTCATCCTCCCTTTGCTTTTCTTCTGTCTTCTGAACGTATTTTTTACCCGTGAGATTTCAGCCCCAGCTCTGCATGGAGAGGAGCTGCAGTTGCATGTGAAAATAGGGCCAACTCCTGCCTCCCTCTGTGGGTGCTGGGGTCAGGAGTCAGCACAATGGGTTGATCCTCATCAATCTGCTCCACCCACTGTCCCTGCCGAGTGCTGCCTATGCCCTGGACATGCAGCAGGGTGGGGTCTGGCTGTGTGCAGCAGCACGGTGGCCACAAGGGTGGCCACAGGGGTGGCCACACAGGGTAATTCCGCTCTGCCACTGGCACTCCTGGCCCCTCACATGCAGCATGAGTGGGTCTTGGAGAGTGTGTCCTGACATTGTGTTTCTGGCCACATGTTCAGGCAGAGACACATTTGGAGATGATTAATTAGTAGAAAGGAAACAGGTCTAGAAATGAGGACCAGCTGCCAGCTGAAACAGGGAGCAATAGTAAGTTTATTGCAAAGGCCAAAGGCTGTGAGCAGCAGCTTTGCAGGGTTTTGGGCATTCCTTGCAGCTAACTGCCATGTGACAAACCCTTCTTGTGTCTGCTAGCAGCCCCTGCGGGACTGAGACCAGCTTGTGGTGATCTGTGGTGCCTCAGCTACAGCTTTTACTCAGAGCTAACCAACAGACAGGCTTGTTTTACACTATCAGTTAACCATGTTTGATTCAAAAAAGGCATGAGAGAAGTCTTGGTGGCTGTTGAAGGCAGTGATTTGGATGTCTCTAAGCTGACTGCTCCTGGGAAGTTCTCATGTGAGTTTTTCTGTGATCTGGCAGGGCTGGACACACAGCTCCACTCTTTTTGGTGCAGCCTTGTGGGGTGTCTCTAAATGCACCCCTGTGAGCTCCCAACAAAATTATTCTTTTCTTGCCTTTTCTTAGCATTCTTTCTGAATGTAGGACCCAACAAACTGGGAAATGGGGCACAAAGGAGGGATATTGGGCAAGGCAGACCCAGCATGAGAGCACCCTTGCTGAAGACTCTTGCCTTATGCTGTCTGCTGGGGTTCAGGTTCAGGCTTAGGCTTGACTTTCAGACAGCTATTTTGGCTCTTCTCTGTAAAAAATTATCCTTCCCTCGAGTATCTTCATTAAATTGAAGATATTAGCTCTGTATTTTTTTCTGAGGTCACAATCTTCAGGTTGCCCCAAATGTGCATGATTGTCCTTCTTTCCCTACCTTGTGCATCCCATGATTCCCGTGTCCCCACCTCCTTGGTGGCTCAGGAAGGGCAGGGGGAGATGGCACCAGTGTTCAGTTCCAGTGCAGGGGCCAGGCTGGGAGAGGGGACCATGCTGTGGGATTGTGCCTCATGGAACTCCCAAGAGTCCCAGGCTGCAACCCAGACACGTCTATATATATGTGAGGCATCTTCTGCGTGCGTGACTTGGACCTCCTAGAGAGGCCCTGGGAGAAAGTGGCTGAAAAACAGGAGTTTCACTCTTGTGGAAGTTGTGATATGTCAGAGTTTGCACCTGTCCTCAAGAGGGTGGAAAAATCAACTTTTCAAAATCTGCCCTGGGCTGAGAAAAAAAAAAAAAAAGACAGCAATTCTCACTTCTGAAAACCTAATTGTCAGTTCCTGCATGCCAGCCTGTCCCCTCTGGAGATGCCAGCCTGTCCCCTCTGGAGCTGGTGGGGCATCATTCTTTTCCCCAGACCAAGCTTTGCAGGAGGTTTCACATCAAGCCAATGTCAAACTGCTCAGGTTTGGCTAAACAAGCCTGAGGCTCGGGCTTTAGGAGAAAACCAGAACTGTCCTGGAGGGAAGACATTACTTTTGCAGAAGCTGTGTGTTCCACCAGAAAACTGTTGATCACCAGCCCTGTAAGCAAGTGAGGCTTGGCTGAACAAGAAGAGCAGGATATGCCAAAAGTGGGAACAAGCAACGCTGCACAGGGCTGGGCACCTCTGCCCAGCCAAGGGGTTTCTGCCCTGAGCCCGTGGGCAGAGCAGCATGGAGTTCAGGCACCTGTGGCTGAGTAGGAAGGACTACCTGAAGGTCGCTGATAGAGGTAACCAGAGTCCATGGTGGACACATGGAGTATCTTTCTCCTGCCATATTCCCCAGAGCAAATGCTTAGGAGTGGATGCCTGTGGGTAAGTCAGTATTTCACTGGTTGGAAGAAGGGAGCTCCCAGTCCTTTGACTCTTGTGTGGGGTCTCACCAGGAACCACCGCTGAGGCTCTCCATCCCCATAAGGCAGTGGGATGTAAGCTGGAAGGGCACACAGATGGATGGAGGGGCAGGTGGGAGCAATCTGCACCTTGGCTGGGTCTCTCTTTTCTTTACTGAGAGGAACAACAATAATGAAATGCCTCATTCCTTTATTTCCCTTGGGACTGGCTTGGGCTGTTGGTAGGGCTGATCTGTGCAACAGATGACCTCCTCCTTGAGGTTGGAAAGAAGTAACACTTTTCTGTGAAGAAACATGAATTAATATCACAGGAGATGACCTTACCTGCAGCAAGGCCTGATAGCACCTAATGTGAACCAGCAGCTCCCAGGCCCAGAGCTGTCCACAGACACCCTCAGCACCCTGCTTAGGGCTAATCAAAGCTCCTTTTTGGAGACTTTTGGCCAGGGAAGTTGCTGAAGTGGTAAGGGATGGCCTCCCCATTTTGGGGGAGCAGAATCCTGCAGTTTAAGGCACCCGTGAGGGTGAGCATGCCTGACCCAGGATATTTGGCTGGTGTCCTTGTGGGAGACCTGCTCTGGTTGCAGCAGAGAAATGCCCACTTGGGGTTGGGATGGTGATACAGGGTCTGGGTGAAAGGGGGACTCAGGTGCCCAGGGGTGGAGGGTGCTGTGCATGAGCCTGGGCAGGGAGGAGCAAGTGACCCTCAGAGACAAGAGAGCAGTGGAGGCAGTCCCATTGTGGGGGTGGGAGGTCTCTAGGTGTGCCCTCTCTGGCCCCACAGTGGTGAACAGGTGGGTCACTGCCCCTCCAAGCTGCTCCCCTGGCTGCAGAGCCCTATAACCAAGAGGACTAGGAGGCACTTTGCCCTGCCAGAGTGAGCCAGGCCCCTTGCCTGGCATGGGAGCAGCAGGCATAGCTCAAATTAACTGGGCTAATTAAAATGTAGGCCTGCTGAGAGCATTCAAGAGGTCAGCCTATTAGGGATGTCACATGTGTATCCCAGGTATTTTCCCTGCTTTATCCATTCCCTCCCCAGGGGAGCCCAGCAGAGAGCTGAAATTCAGGGCTGCAGGGGCCACCCCACTACCCACCCTCTCTCATTCCCATTGCTTCTTGCCCTGGGCTGCTCTTCCCATGACCTGCCCTGACTGATCTTCTGCAAAGTTCAGCACCAGGCTGGGACCTGGAGCTGGGGGAGGGAAAGGAGCCCGCACAGTGCCATGACCTCTCTGTGGCCAGACTGTCAGTCCCAACACTGCTGAGTCCTGAGGGGATAAAGAGGGCTGCTGGCTGGGAGCCAGGCTTGACCTCACCTAGGACCACACAGGGACCTGAACCTCTCAGTCTCAGTCTGAACTGGTGGGCAGAACCCTGTGCTGCAGGATGGTGCTACTTCCAACTGTGGAGCCTGGATCCATCCTGGTGCTGCCAGCTGGATCTGGCACTGTTGCACCAGCTCTGGCTGGCTGTGCCTTCATCCTTCTGGGCAGCAGAGGGTGGGCTGGCAGCTCATCTGCTGTGTTGGGGTGGTCTCTGCTCCTGGGGTGAGGACCAGGCACATCTTCATCTTCAGGTCACTGTAAGAGTGAAGTGTGGCTGCATCACAATTGCAGTTGCTAAAGTTTCCAGCCAACTAAATTGCAGCTGCTAAAGTTTCCAAGGGCATGTGTTAGAGGGGTGGGAAAACAGCAGGTGAAAACACAGATAGGTGTTAATGAAAAGTTTTTGCAGTGTGTCAGTTTTTAAGCCTGCAATGGCATTTTGCTGACTTTCCAATGGAGTTGTGATGGAAAGGTGTGGGCATGGCTTGCTCAGATGTGTCCATGGGAACATAATAATGCCTTGCCAGGTTTTAGATCAACTTCCAATCCTGGAGGTAATGCAGGAAGCCACCACTCAAGTGGCCCAGAAGCTCAATCAAACCAGCTCCTCATTGGGGATGGTGGAAGGGAGCTCACTTCAGTCATTCCTTTTTTTGGGTGGCCATGAGTACTGGCAGGAGGTCAATTCCTGGAAAAGTGGCTGAGCTGATCCTCATGGAATGTGGCCCTGGGGTCTTGCTCCCCTCCTGATGTGAGTTGCACAGGGATGCTTTGGACATACAGCCATGAATCAGTTGGATATCCTGGTTCATGGAGACATTTCCCCATGCAAAGAAATGTTCAGCACAGGGTGAAATGTCTCATGGTGCTGTCAGACCCAGTGATCTCTCAGTTGTATGGCTGCAGGAATCAGCAGCCTGCTCTGGAAGCAGAGTTGGCCTCAAACCCACTGCCATGGTGGCCGAGGTGGTGATGAGGAGGGGGTCCTTTCTCTCAGCAGACTGCCACTTCTAAACCCATCTTCCTAACACAGACTGGCTTTGAAGGAAAGCTCCTGAGTATGCATTTCATTAAGATTTAATAAAGCAGCTGCCTGGTCCTGAAGAACAAAATGATTATTCGACCCTTTATTGAGCATTAATAGCTGTGTAATCAGCACGTATCTGGTTCCTACAGGCATCTATTACATAGCTTCTAAACCTCAGTGAATATGTTTCTAATTGGCTTTTAAGAACATGCTGTTGCTTTATTAAACCCTAATTAAATGCATATTGGGTGAAGTCCATTCTGAAGTGGTTATTGTGAACTACTTATCATTACCTAATATGTGCAGCCTAATGGGCCTTCAGCTTATTTGCTCTGTTAATTATTAGATTTGATGGCCTTTGTTTGGGCTTTGTTTTTGTAAACTGGGTTGCCTATGTTGTTTTCTCCCTTATTCAAAGGCTTCCCAAGAAATGGGTACTACTGGACAGGCAGGGACTAGCACTGGGTTTGAAGAGCAGAGGAGATTGGGAGAGGCTCTTCCCAATCTACACATTTTTTTTAGGGATGCTCATGTGTCTCCTTGCATTGGGTTCAACTCTTGTGGAAAGCAAGTCTTCAGGATGGGCTGAGGGTTTCAGGATGGGCACCAGCCTGGACCATTGTGGGTCCACCTTGGGGATTGAGTAAAAGGCTTGTACCAGATTCAGCTGCCTCTTCCACTTGGGACCTGACAAACCCTCTAGCCTTGTCTGTATCTATTTCCTGGCAGGTGGAAGTACTAGCTGGGGCAGCCACATCAGCCACCAGCAGCCTCATCCTTGGCTTGTCTTGGTGCCTGCAAAATGAGGGTGCTGATTCTGCCTTCACACAGTCTCTGATCTCCAGAAGGCATCTGTTACATATCTGCAAGCCTCTTTCCCAAAACCCTGTGAGAATAAATTGTAAGACACCCAAAATTAGGGAATGTATAGGAGGTTGGAGAATAGACTCTGGCTGAACAGCACAGCAAGGGATGCTGATGTGGTGTTTCAGCAGAAAAGAAGTGCTGCATGTGTGGTCAGTCAGCAAAATGCTAATGAGAGGATGCAGTGTTGAGCAGTATGGGATGGCTGAGCTCTGGGAAACTGCATGGATTTTGGTTTGAAACCTATTTTCCATAATTTTATCTTCTGGCAGCATCAGAACACATTCTTTCAGCAGATTCAGGACAGACAATTTCCAAGGCAGGTTAGGGAAAAAAATGTCACTTTGTAATCTGCTGTTGCATGTTGTTTTCTAAGGCACAATGGAAAAGTAAAAATCAAGGGAAGTCAGAATGATAGCAAAAATGCTTCAGTTTGCCCAAGCTGAGAGAGGGGTTTTGTTTGTTTGCTTGTTGTTTTGGGTTGTTTGTTGTTTTTTGTTGTTGTTGTTGCTTGGGGGTTTTTTGGTTTTTTTTAGGGAGAGGAAGGAATTTTCCATTCTAAAGAATTTCAGAAGACCCCCCGGAGTCTCTCAGAGGGGGACCATGCCAGCTGTTAACACAGCATCCATCTCCTCCCCATACTTCACTCTGCTCTGCTTCCCTGCTCTGCAGCGAGTCTGAGCACCGAGCTTGGGGCTCAGGTGCCCCCCCCCCCCCCCCCCGGCAGTGTCTCCAGGTCACCCGGGGACATCGGCCGCATCTCAGTGGGTGTGTCTGGCTCCGCGGCGGGTGGCGGCAGGTTGCCAGAGGTTCAGAGGGAAAGCGGGTCATCCTGGGCTCGTCTCCCGCGGCTGAACCACAGAGGCAGCGCTGCCAGCGGCTGCCTTACCCTCATACCCACATCATGGTATCACACGTGCTGCTTGGGCTGCCACCCCTGTCCCTGCTCTGATGCCCTGCAAGGGGCTAAGCTCAGCTCCGGCTGCCCTGGCCAGGCAGAGCACTCGGCGCCGGCGGCTGACTCTGGTAAGAGTGTCTGCCCCTGACAGCCACCTCTTGATCCTCAGCTTCCTGCCACTCTGGAGGCTGTGACTCATGGAGAATGAGCACCTCGCCTGAGCTTTCACCTCCAACTTGAACCACCCCCAAGTCAGACTTGCTAATGCTTGAAACTTCAGTTATCCCCCCTCCCCCTATTTTTTTTTAGGTTTTCCAGCCTTTGTACTTTCTGCATCCCTGTTGGAAGCAAGGGTGCCAAAATACTTCGCAAAAGGCTGCTCTTGCAGTGCTTCCCAGACCTTCCCTCACTAGGAAACGCTGGAAACCGTGGGAGCAGGCCTGCTCGCTGGAGAGCCTCGGCACAGGTTTTGTGGACCCTGGACATCTGGAGAAGCTTGAACTTCCCCAGGCATGGACCTCTCTACAAAGCCAACAGGAACTTGGAAACTTTGGGGCCTCTTTGGTTTTTTCCTCTCTAGACCTTGGATCTTTCAACTTAACCTTTGTGTTATATTTATATGTTGCGTGAATATGCTCTTCTTTTTCTAATTAGGGTCGCAAATTCCTCATTAAAACTGCCTGCAGGCCAGGGTTTGTCTTGCTTGACTTAAGGCCAAATAAGGGAAGTGTCCAGGCTTGGAGCTGTATCTCCTCACCCTCCTTCAGAGCCAATGGACAAAGAAAACTGTCCAGACCTTGGAGGCAGCTCTCCTGGGAAAAGGGTTCCCCTTCTCTGTGGCAAAAGGGGGAAACCACACAGGTGAATGAAGGAGCATGAAGGGCTTTAAGAGGAATCTCCAAAAGAAGCCAAAGGGAATCTCCTTCTCTTCTCCTACCAGAGCTTTGATGGGGATGGAGATTCATGTGCTCTGCAAAGACAATTTGGTCTGAAATTTAAGAGCAGTGAACCATTTGTTTGTTCATTTAACATTTCCCAGTGACTTTGCTGCTGGCTATTTTATTTCAATGGGCCTCACCTTCCTCTAGCTTTATCAAGATTTTCTTCTCCTTCCTAAGGGGAAGGAGATATTCCTTTCCTATGGAATTAGCATTTGACTTCTTATCTGCCTTGTGTGGGGAAAGAGGGAAAAATTCACAAAAAGCTGAAAATGAGAAATTTTCACTGAAATTTTCCTAAAAATAAAAGAAGCAGCCCTTTTGCCAAATCATTTTGGTCACAATTTCCTTTTGTTCCATTTGCAGACATGGAGATGAGTCTCGGGGAGGATTCCTGCTGACTGAATCACAGAATCACTAGGTTGGGAGAGACCTTCAAGATCATTGAGTCCAACCCATTGAGTCCAACCTCAACTAAACCATGGCACTGAGTGCCACATCCAGTCTTTTTTTAAACACATCCAGGGATGGTGACTCCACCACCTCCTTGGGCAAACCATTCCGGTACTTTATCACCTTTTCCATAAAAAACTTTCTCCTGATGTCCAACCTATATTTCCCTTGGTACAGCTTGAGACTGTCCTCTCATTCTGTCAGTTGCTGCCTGGAGAAAGAGACCAATGCCCACCAGACTACAACCACCTTTCAGGGAGTTGTAGACAGTGATAAGGTCACCCCTGAGTCTCTGTTTCTTCAGGCTAAACAACCCCAGTTCCCTCAGCCGTTCCTCACAGGGTTTGTGTTCCAAGCCCCTCACCAGCCTCGTTGCCCTCCTCTGGATGTGTTCAAGCATCTCAACGTCCTTCCTAAACTGAGGGACTTGGAACTGGACACAATACTCAAGGTTTGGCCTCACCAGTGCTATGTACAAGGGGAGAATGACCTCCTTGCTCCTGCTGGCCACACTATTCCTGATCCAGGCCAGGATGCCATTGGCATTCTTGGCCACCAGGGCACACTGCTGGCTCATGTTCAGCTGCTGTCACCAGCAACCCCAGGTCCCTTTCTGCCTGGCCACTGTCCAGCCACACTGTCCACAGCCTAGAGCATTACAGGGGGTTATTGTGGCTAAAATGCAGGTCTTGGCATTTGGACTTATTAAACTTCATCCTACTGGACTCTGCCCATCCATCCAACTGTTCCAGATCTCTCTGCAGAGCCCTTCTCCCTTCCAACAGATCGACACACACTCCCAGCTTAGTGTCATCTAAATTTACTAATGAAAGACTCAGTACCCTCATCCATGTCATCAATGAAAATATTGAACAGAGCTGGCCCCAACACAGATCGCTGAGGAACATATTGGTGCCTGGCCCCAGCTGGATGCAGCACTGTTCACCACCACTCTGGGCCATGCAGCCAGTTCCTAACCCAGCAGAGAGTGCTCCTGTCTAAGCTGCAAGCTGCTAGCTTTACTAGGAGTGTGCTGTGGGAGACAGTGTCAAAGGCCTTGCTGAAATCCAGACAGACAACATCCACAGCCTTTCCTGCATCCACTAGGTGGGTCACCTGGTCATAAAAGGAGATCAGGTTGGTCAAGCATAATGTACCTCTCCTAAACCTGTGCTGGCTGGGTCTGATACCCCAGCCATCTTGTAAGTGCTGCATGATGACACCTAATATAAACTGTTCCATTACCTTACCGGGTACTGAGGTCAGGCTGACTGGCCTATAATTACCAGGATCCTCCTTTCCACCCTTTTTGTAAATGGGAATCACAAGGACTGAAGCCCTGTTTTGGTTTGTTCCTGTTCCAGTGGCAGGAGTGGGGCTGGGGCACAGGCTGGTGAGCCCTGAGCACCCTTCTGCTGTCCCAGGACCACCACCTGGCCACCGTGGAGCTTTAATGATGGGCAGACACAGCCTGTGACAGATTGGGCTGCCAGCTCCTGGCTGTCAGGCTGGGTGGGCACCTGGACACATCCTCAGTTGCACTAGCCATGTCCCCCTGAGCATGGCTGCAGGCAGAGCAGTGAGAGGAGAGAGGCATCAGCCCAGCTGTCCATGTCTACACATTCATGATGGCTTAAGGCTTGAGCAGTGCTGTCCCCGCAGCTTCTTTGGAGCTCATGTCCCAGTAGTGGGATGCAGCTGGCTCCATGTGCTGCCCCTCTGTGCGCTGTCATCAGTGCAAGCAGCGTGGCCGGTGCTCTTCACTGCAGGTGGGAAGGTGAGGGCAGGTCGGGTCACCTGAGCGGAGGCCTGGGCTGGGAGCAGCAGCAGATGTGTGGCCATGGCACCTGATCTGGCTGTGCTGGGAGGAGCTGAGTGGTGGCACACTGGGGACGTGGCTTCTGGCTCACCAGCGTACCTTTTCTGCAGCCTCTCCTGACCTTTGCATGCGGCCAACGATGTCAGCACTACGTCCCTCTGGTGCCCACATCCCTCTGCTGACCCTGCAGGTTGCCCAACTGAGGGGGGTCATGGCTGTCAAGGTCCCACCATGAAGGAGATCAGGATCCCTTCGTTTTCCTTCCTCCCTCAACATTCCCCTTGGCCATGGATCAGCTGGCGAGACCCAGCAAGTGTTGCCGCAAAGATGAGCAAAAAAAAAAAAAAAAAAAAAAAATCTCCTTATGCCTGTAAAAGGAAGAAGGAGAGCATGGCAGAGACAGGCCATCTGATACAGCTCCACTTTCTGCTGTGGAGGCAGGAAGCCTTTTGGACAGGATTTATTTTGTATAGTCTTCCATGCAAACTGGATCCCCCTCCCCTCCTGGCCCTGCCTGGCCTTAAATCATATCCTTTGTAATGACATTTTGTGCTTGTGTGGCGCCTTGCTTCTGAGCATCCCCAAGTGCTCTGTAAACGGATGTCTCAGAGCCTGCTAGGAGGCTGCAGTACCACTCCTCCACCCCCCTGCCACCAAGGGAAGGTGATAAGCCCTTCCCACATCTCACCTGGATGCCTGACCATGCCTGCATTGGTGCTGCAGCCTGTCCTGCATTCCTCATGACTGCCCTCCCACCCCAGCCACCTCCATGGAGATCTCTGTCCCTTCCAGAGTGCCCAGAGTGATGTGCTGAGGGATGAGCAGCTCCAGTCTAAGTTGATGGGATGCTGCCCTGCAGCA
Source organism: Cettia cetti (assembly GCA_013401135.1). Taxonomy (NCBI): domain Eukaryota; kingdom Metazoa; phylum Chordata; class Aves; order Passeriformes; family Sylviidae; genus Cettia; species Cettia cetti. Next base: position 5,759 of record VZUI01054849.1, on the reverse strand, counting down.
GCACATGGCCTGCAGCCTTAGCTTCCACCTGGAAAGTCCCTGCCAGGGAATCAGAATAGCTGTTCCCCATTATCAGAGCTGCAGGGTCGACAAAAAGCCACTGTCTGTGTCCCCAGACCCCATTTTTGGTCAGGAATGGATTTCTCTGGTACCCTGTGCCCTGGGGCAAGGTGGGTGTTAACTGTATGGAATTCTTGCTCGAGTCTAAATAATACAAATCCAAATTATACAAATTATCTTCCCTGTCCAAGCCCTTGGCTGTCATCAGGTCCTCCTTAGTCCTGTCCAGAGGTTTCTTCACAGCTGCAGAGTCCCAGGAGATGCAGTGGTTTTCATTGGACACCTCTCTGGTTTGGCCCAGCAGCAGAAAAAGCCTGCTTCATGGATCTCCTGTAGCTCCTTCAGCTTCTTGGCTTCCTCCTGGACATCTTGGGCTGTGGGCAGGACTGCTGAAGTAGGGACAGCTGGATGGCTGCAGCATCCAAGCAGGATTTGGGGCTTTGATAGATGGTTTTGGAGGTTGTCTCAACCTACCTACTGGTTTTTTATTTTTTGAAAATTGCCCTCCTCAGAAGAGTCCTTTTAACTTTTCTCAGAGCTGGGAATCCAAAACCTAAGAGCTGGCTGCTGACAGTGATGCCTTTTGGACGGGAGCCAGTGGTGATGACAGCTGGGAATGGAGGGGTTAACACTGGGTGTAGGTGATGCCTTCTACCAGTTTAGCTGGTCATTGCTGGCAAGATTAGTGCAGAAATCTCCACAGGCACTTCGGTTAGTTCCAGGTGCTCATGGTGCAGCCCTTTCCCAGGGGTCTGGAGGATGGATCCCAAGTCTGCTGTGCCACTGCAGCTGCTTCTGTGTGGACCAGAGCTGGTGACCTGCTCCAACCCTCCAGGGACTTGGCTGTGGGTCTCCAGTGAGCCCTGTGAGTACCAGGCTGCTCTGGTCTTCTCTTTCCTCTATAGAAAGTCAGCTTCATTCTTCTAAGGCACCTAGAGGAAAAAATTGAAAAGCAAATGCTCTTGTCTGGTCTGGTCTCCATCTCATCTTGACCCATCTCATAACTTTATCCTATCCCATCATACTCCATCCCACCCATCCCAGTCTACTTACCCTATTACCCTACATCCTTCCTGTTCTATCTTACCCTGTCCCATCCCACTGCATCGGATGCAATCCCACCCGTCCCACTTCACTTACCCCATCCCACCCCATTTTCTGTTTTTCCTGTCCTATCCTACCCTGTTCCATCCCACTCTATCTCATCACATCACACCCATCCTATTCCACTCACCCTGTCCCCCCACATACCTCTTCCCTCCCATGCCATCCCACCTATTCCATTGCCCTCCACCTCATCCCATTCTGTGGACATCCATGCCAGCCATCCCCAGATGGAGCTGTTCTTGCCAGAGGCCCATTGGTGGTGGAGGCCTCTTGGAGCAGTTCCATATCCAGGATGTGTGTCAGTGAAAGCAGAAACCCAATAAGCAAGATAAGGAGACGATTTATAATGGCGTTTGTGAACTTCAGGAAAGAGCTTTACAGCCAGATTTTACAGACCACACAGAGAGAGGTTATACTCTCCAAAACCTTTGAGATTTATTAAAAAATATTTTTATATAGAAAAAAAGAGTTTCCAAGAATTAAATAACACAAAAGTGTATGAAATATGATGTAGGGAATGTTCCCCTTGCTCTCACATCTGAAGTTAATTTGGGAGATGCTCTGAATAGCTTTTTAAAGAGTGGATAAACATTGGCATCAAAAGTGTAAATAAAGTTACCAGACAAAGCGGCTGTTCAAAGGGAATCATCCATGGGATGTTGGCCGGGCAGCTCTAATGGCTGTGTCAGGAACATTTGGACATAAAACAAGGGCCTGGCTTATGAGCCTGGGCTGAAGTTCTCTGCCCCATCTCCCTCTCCCGATGCCAAAGGTGAGCAGTGCTGGCTGCTGCTCCTGCAGGTTCTCTGCCTGGGAATGGCACTGGCGGGAGGTTCCCACTCGCTGGGATCCCCTCAGTCTCCCACACCACCATTGCCCAAGACTCGGGTTGCACACTCCCAAGCAGGACCTACTGAAGCCTAATTAAAGCCTATTGGTGCTGGTCTCTTGGAGACCTGGATTTGTTAGATTTGTGGCCCAAAGGGTTTCTGAGAAGCCCTCAGGCTACCCCGTTGTGTGTCACGTCCACTGCTTCCCCCAGGACAATCCTATTCCCCCAGCTGTTTTGATTGACACATGCCTGGTTGGTCACAAATATTCTGAAATACAACAGGACCTTCTGTGTCATTGGGTTTAAGATTTCAGCTGGTTGGAAGAAGCCAGAGGGGTTGTGTCTTTCCTGAAGAACATCTCTGCACCATCATCAGGGTCCTCCATGACAGTTGTCCAGCAGTCTGTGGAGGGAAGGCAAAAACAGTGAAACGAACTCTGGCATCTCATTTAAATCTTCCCAAGAGGAAGAGAAATTGACAGATTTGAACTGACCTTTTATCTGCATATTTTGGTATGAACATGAAGGGAAACCTTTGGGAGTTGTCTTTGATGGAGCAGTTTGTGAATGAGAGGCAGTTGTGGGTTGGAGTGACTCTGTCAGTCAGATTCCCATCATGAGGTGCTTCCCCTTTCCCTGTGTCTCTACCAGAAGGGATTTTCCTGGGAGTTGTAGAAGTAGTAATGGGTGTGGATAATAATATTAGCTCTCCTGCATCCAGAAGCTGTTACCTACACAGCACCCAATGGTGAGGGCTGCTATTGCACTTGAATATAGAATGTCAGTTCCTTCTTGAGCTGAGACCGTGGTCATGGCTCTGCATCCCTTGATTGGTGAAAACAGGATGGTAATAACAGCAGCCATGCCAAACCACAGGGTGTAAATCCACCTCTGGGTTGTCTGAGAGCAGCTCACAGCTGCCTACACTGCAGTAGGGGCACAATAAGCACCATGGATGATTGGGGGGCTGGTAGGCTGCTCCTGGTGCTCATGGCCCTGGAGACTCAAGAGTTCTGCATCTTGACTGACCCAGCATAGGGAATGTGGTGGATTCACCGCATACCTGCCAACGTGCCAGCTGGGAATTGGTTCCCATCCCTCACTGTTGTGCTGGGTGAGGTATCAGCTCCTGAGGCTGAGGAGCAGCATGAAGGACATCATGACAGGTAACCCTGCAAGTCCCCAGTGATGACACATCCTGGTTTCTCTTACCTTGCCCTGGAGACCATCTCCTCATTCCTCCTGGCACACTACTGTCACGAGGGAGACGCAGTGACCACAGCGGAGTCGAAGTGGGAAAAGAGGAAGTTTAATTTTTTCTTTCAGCTTATATAGATTTCTAGAAAAGAGACCACATTGGAAGACTGAGGTTCAACCTCTTCACTTCCACTGGTCTGAGAAAGTGTCCATCAATTGTCCCTCCTACAGAAAGGAATGTAAACCATATAGATAATTACAGAAAAACATTGCTTTGTTTACATGAAAGTGTGTGAGAAAATTCTGACTCTAATTTAGAAGGCTGAAAAGCAGGGAGACACTGGTGGCCTGCTGTTAGAGCATGCCCTTCTTGTGTCCAACTCCGAAGCCTGCATAGTGGAAGAAACAAGCTGTTTTGAAGCATGACCCCTGTCAGGTAGAAGTTACAAAATTATATTTTAATATTTTGCCTACTCAGGTGACTTTAGGATGGATAAAGTCACGAGGACTCATTCGCTCTGTCCTTTGCCTGGCTATAATAGGAGCTAACTGACCATAACTCTGACCATTTTTTTCAGTCTTGACTCTGTAGTGTTTTCCTGAGTGATAAAGAACAAATATACCATTGGCAGGGCTGGGAAGATTCTGTCCCACACCCTTGGTGTTAACCACAAGCAGCAGCAGCTCCTCTCTGCATGCCTGGGTGAGACCCAGCAGGATGGGGACGCTGCCTGCCTGGGCACCAGCTGGCAGGGCTGGGCTTTCCCAGAGACTGCAGCAGGAATTTTATTGCAAATAATGGAATAATTACTCTTTCTTTGCCTGGGACTTGCCTGCAAACAACTGCTGATTCCTGTAAGAGGGCTCATGAGCCCAAATTCCCATCAGGGGGCTCACAAGTGCCTTTGGGATGGAAGAGCCTGGCACCGACAAGGGGACCCGGGCTCGGAGGGTGCCTGGTGTGATCACTGCATGCTGGGGCTCACACAGATCGCCCTTGCACATCAGCCTTCGTGCCACTTGTATAAACTATTACAGCAAAGGGCAAAGGTTAAATGCAGCACATGTGTGGCATCAATTAACAGGATTTCAAGGTCTCCAGTGGAGTTTCTGCTCAAATCTCTTGTGGCAGGTTCAGTTTTCTTAACCCCTCTGATGCCATGCAGTCAGAGGGTCTTGGCTCTGCCAGACTGTTAGAGGGGAATGGGCTTGTGCTGGCTGGGGGTCTCCCCAAGGACTGTGCTGGACGGGCCTCTGGCCATTTAAAAAAAAGTGTCCCCATGGGGGGACAGGAACACCACATACACCACACCAGTGGTCTGTGGGGCAGACGGGAGACTACTCTTTCTACTGGAGGAGTCCTTGGAAGGGTGTCAGGCCCTGACAAGGCAGAAAGTTGGTGTATAAGCAGCCCATCATCATGCCGCTTCTGCTTCAGGTCCATCTAGCTGATCTTGGAGCCCTCATGTGGGGGTGACTGCTCCTGTGTTTGGTCCCAGCCAGACCCAGCTCCTCTGAAGCACCCCATTGTCACAATGTGTCCGACTGCTGTCCAGCTTGGCACTGGTGGTGCCTTCACTCCCTGCCTGTAGAACAGACACAGTCACTCCCCACTGCCCAGGGGGCTGGGAGGGGATGGCTGCAGTGAAAGTCTCAGCAATGATTCAAAACCAGGACAGTTTTGGTGGATGAATTGCAGTTGTGAATCTTCAGCAATCTGAGGCCATTCAGGGCTGCTCCCAGGCAATGTACCCAGCCAGCGCTCATCTCCTCCTGGATTTTTCTGTCATACTGGGCATTCTGGGAGAGGGAGTGGTTTAAAGGGTGGTGGCATGACTCAAGCAGCTTTTAGTGCAGCCCATGTCTCCTGCAGCTGATACATCAGAGACCTGGGTGCCATAGCTTTCCACTGCAACTCTGCCAGGTTGTCCTCCCCAATTCCAGATGTTTCTACTAATGGCCAGTACCTTGGAGTCAGAGTGCTTGGAGGGCTTCCACTTTGCTCTGTTGAGGGGTTTGACAAGCAGAAGGAAGGCTTTAGCTTCCACCACCATGAAGAAAACATGAAAATGTGATACTGGTATGGCCTGAAGACTCAGAAGCTTTAAGATATTCTAAAAGCTTCCTGATTGCTTGTGCAGATTTTTGCCTACTCATATCGCTAATTTTCAGTGAACAGGTGCTGCTGAAGGGAATCCTGCCTTGGGGGTTTCAGTTCCAGTCCTGCCTCAAGGCTGAGTGTTGGGGAGGATGAGGCAGGAAAGCCTTACAAATATGATTTCCTGGCAAAAGATTCTGACAATATGAAACCTATAAGTGAAATAAAATTGAAAGCAACTTTCAATGTTTAAGATGCCAAGCCAGTTAGTTACTGAACAACTGGAAAAGACAATGGCTTGGCCAGCTGAAGGTAATCCCCTGTTGATTAAACAATGCCCTTCTCCTTACTGAAAGTCTAAGGGTCAGAGCAGACCCTACTGGCTTGGAAGGAGGGGTCCAAAGAGTAGTTTATAGGGTTTAAAGTATAACACAGTATGGTAATGTAGTGATTCTTATAGGCTGT
>VZUI01054844.1:0-17889 GCA_013401135.1 Cettia cetti | reverse complement strand
TGGGCAAGACAGAAGCCTGACCAAGGCTGCACCCAGGGTGGACCAGGAGCCAACAGAAAAAAATGGCTGCCTGGTCACGAGATGTTACATGTTTATAAGTTTTGGTCCATTTGCATATTGGAGTTTAATTGTCCAATTACAGCTTCAGGTTGCGTGGTCTCGTCTTTCTTGTTCCTCCCTCTGGTCCTCTGTTGTTGATGCTTTTGGGTCTGACAGTTGTCCTTGGTCCTCAGCAAGGAAAGGATTTGTTTTGTCTACCTACCCTGTGAAGAGAGCTCACTAGCACTTAATATGAGGCTCAAAACTACATCCTTATGCAGCACAGAATCTAAAATATGAAAGCTACAACTTAAGGCATCACTAACAGAAAGTTTTGAGGACCTGAGCAGAGAAAGTCTTCCTAAGCAAATAAACTATAATAGGGATCTAACATATGCCTTCAACCATCTGTGCTTTGCTTGCTTATAAAATTTCTATGAGAGTTTGTTTTGATGATGTAAGCAGCATTTTCTCATGCTTTCTATGCATGAGAAAACAAACAAATGCAGGGATATTGCACTATATTCCATTGATGAAATATTGTCAGTATGCAGTTCTCTGTAGGAAACAGTGCTACAATGGCACTCCATATCCTCTCCACTACCTATAAACCAATAGGCCCAAGCCTTAGGGGGAAGAAAATAAAAATAAAATAACCTTCTCTATAATCCTACAGATTGCCTTTTTCCACACCTGTTTTCAGTTAAATATCATTAATTAACATTTTCTAAGGTTGATTTTCATCTAGCAAAAGCTAGAAAAAACTTAGAGAGCTCATCTCTCACAGGACAGGAACAAATCAGTACTGTGATTAATGTGAATTTCTAGAACTAAAACTTTCTCCTGGAACGATAGAATGTGTTTCTTTTAAAGGAACAAAAGTCAGGGCCTCTAATATAAAATCTCTTAGATGCTTTAAACATCTTAGGTATATTTAAAGCTGATTTTTAAACATGAACTGATGTAATTTTGGTTCTATTATACTGGGTAGGGAAACCATCCTAGTGGGTTCCTCTAGTCCCATGAAGTTTCCAGCTAAATCACTGAGATGGAGCTTAGAAGTGTCTATGCTCTTGAGAACCTTTCTGCTAAATGTAAGCTTCTATTCTTCCTATTTAGAAATTCAGCTGAATACGTATAAACACAAAATTAGCCCCCAGAGAGCTCTGTCTGAATTGTTCTCTGGACTATGCATTCTGAAAATGTGCATTAAACTTCTGAAGTTGGCATACCTTTTAGGGCTGTTCAGTGTAAGCACTGGGTGTTCAAAGAGCTGGGAAATCTGATCACTCATTTGGCTTTTAACCTTCTGGTCAATATTGCAGTACCATGTTGAGAAGCTAAATCTACAGTGCTGTATTTCCTTCTATAAAATTAGAATATTTACTTACTGGATCACTCTTCATGCAAAAATGTTGAATTTATCATGCAACCATCTTTGGGCTTTTTAATAGATATGACAGAAATATAACAATATCTGGTATCATCAAGTGTGCTGATGTTAAAGCTTTAGCAGAACACCTGTTTTACTATTTTTAAGTCTCTGGGTTTTGAAAATTCATCTCTCTTATTGTCAGTTTTCTAGTTTTATGTGCTATCCAGAAGTTGCTGAAAAAATTATCGTGTCTTCCTGCTCATTATCAATTACTCTTCCTCTTTCTAGCAGTTCTATATTAGTCTGATTCTGTGGAGGGAAAGATCCAAAACATTACTGTTACAAGTTTTTAAGTACTCTGGGGAAGAAGGAGATAAGCTGGGGAAATATTCCAAATATTTCAATGACAATAAATTTAAACCAAGAGTGATTTTAACAGAATATTTGAAGGAGATGATGGATTTAGAGCAGAATTGTGACTCCTGCTCATGTTGAATGTAGGCAGAAAAGTACATTTGACTTGTACACAGTGTTACCTTTCTTTTGCTAGGAAAAATGTCAAAAATTCAGCCACTTTTCAAAAAAAAAAAATTGATTCAAGTACCAGGGGAAAGAATATAAAGCCTTGCAGAGGTTTTGCAGTCTCATAGAAAATATGTAAAAAAACAGGTACAAAGAGATCTGGAGATGTAGATGAGATTCAGACAGGTTTTGCTAATAGGACTGGGGTAAACAAAGCCACAGAAAGATGGGCAGAAGCCATCTTTTAGCAGACAGCATTTCAGCTGTACCCCACTCACTGTGAGCAGTTCAGTTTCTCATTGCTGATGGTTGTCTCCACAAACTTTCAGTGTCAGAACAGTGTTGGTTTTCACCTGTTAGAGCTGGTTTATGTAGGAAGTCACTGCAGAGTAAACATAAAGATATGACAGCACAGGGGGCTTTCCTCTATGAATTTCCTGCATACAGCAGCTGCAGGCAAAACACACAAGGTAACCAATTCCACTTCCAGTGCCAGCCCACAAGGAGCAGCTGCTGCTTGTTAATGCCTCCTTCCACACACTAATCTGTGTCACCTTCAGTAATTCTAGACCTATCCTGTGGCCATAGCATTATTCTAATTTTCTGCCAGTGTCTTCTGTTTTCAAGTGCCTTCTGCCCTCTCAAACACAAAAATAAAATCTGTTCTCCTTGCCTCTGTGGCAGCATTATTGCTCTTTAATAGCAAATAAAAATGGTATCATAATATTTGTTGCTGTAGTAAGGATTCTTTAACCTGAACATATTGTGAAGGAATGATCTGGTTATATTTAAGATAGAATAAAGAAGTGTAAAGGCCAGAAACCTTGGTGCTTTGGGTTTTTTTATTTGATTGAGCAGTTCCTCACATCTAAATCAGCTATCCCATAATATACCCTTACATCTTTTTCTTGCACTTTCTATAGATGCTGGTCATTTTCAAGGACAGAATATTGGACAGGATATGCAGGGCTTGTGCTCTGGCACAGCAGATCCAGTGCTCAAATTCAAGGTGACTTATGGCACAGCTGCTGTCCTTTGGTCCTGGAGCCTGTTCCATGTCATCCTCTGAGGTGTGGCAAAGTGACAAGTCACCTAGATGTATTTAATGTGAAATGAAATATGTTGGGGTTTTTTTGCTTTTGTTTATTAATTTTTTATTTTAATGGCATGTCATCTTAAAATATATACTTGAAAATACTTCTGAACTAGGGAGCGTATTAGCCTACAGGTCACTTTATTATTTATTTATGCTTTATTCCACACTGTCATACTACAAAAAATACAGCAAAGAGATTCTGAGTTTTAAGAGAGGTAGGCAATGTCACAGTGCAGAGTGAATAGAATAATTAACAATATCAATTATGATTTGTGTGTGTGTCTCATACTGCTTTGAAAATACACCTATGAATGCACAGTCTGGCCCACACTGTGTTTCCATGTTTGCACGGGAAAATACTAAAAGTTCTTTTAAATCCTTTCCTGTTCTGACCTTCCAGATCTCCACTGCTTCAGTGAAGCCTTTTGCATCCTGACCTGTAGCAGGTTTGGCTTGTTATGGTAAATGATGGCAGGCTTTTGTAAGGACCAGCACGCCCTACACTTGATACTAAAAGCTGTATGTTCTCAGCCTGCTGCATACCTATCCTTCACCTCTACTTCACTCCATACAAGCTGAGAATTTGAGTTGGAAGCAGGTAAGAGAGCTCTTTGCTAATCACCTATAAAGGCAGAGCTCCCCCATGGAACACTCAAACAGGTAAGTAGATATCAACATCTAAATACTGGAGAGGTCTAGGAGAAAATTCAATTTTTAATACTTGTGTGGAGGACTGTTACTTTTACTCAGGAAAACTTGAGTTATGACAGAGAAGTCCCATTGAGATCAATGTGAAGTTTTTGCTTCCATAAAGAGTAGGTATTGATGGCTATTGATGATTATTATGCAGCAAAATCTAGGTTAAAACTCATGCCTGAGTGGTGTGTCCACAATGCCTGGATGTCCAGGCAAGCAATGAGTGGAAAAGATGGGTGGGCTCATCTGCCACTTGATATCGTTTCCTTGAAAAGAATCTGCAAGAGTGAGACTATGCAGTTCAAGATATCACACAGGTAACACCTACAAATAAAGCAGGGTGAGATACTTGCTCTTGCTTAATTTGAAATTAGTTTTGTGCAATGCAATAACTATCTCATTGTTTTGGTTCTAAATAGTTTGGTTTAAAAAATATTCTTAAGTGTTGTTATTTTCTGGAAATTCTTTAAAACTTTTCCATGAGAATTGAGCTCAGTTTCATATCCAGTAGAAAGGGGCATACTTAGGGCTAAGAACTGCACTCTTTAATTAATGTCAATAGCAGCTGTGTGTGAGCATCCAAGAACAGACTTTTTTTTCTCAGGCTATGTTCTACTTTGATGTTCCTAGAGTCTATAGCCCTTTAAAGTTAATGGGAGTTACATACTACAGTATATATCAAGGAAAAAAGATACACCCTGCAGTTAAATATAATAACATTCCTCTTCATAGACCACTACTGGGCACTGTGTTCACATTGCTGAAAAACATGCCTTGAATTAGGCTCTGTAGTAGTGATTTATGTAGTTATTTGCATCTGCCACTGCAAACAGAAATAGAAATGTTGGCCTGTCATGGCAATGGGCAGACTAACAAGTTCTTACTTCACCATGACAAATCATTACTGTGGTAAATCAGCAGCTCTGCAGCTGCAACTGCCAGCTCCCAGCAGTGCTGCCTGACACAGGGACTAAAGCAGCAAGGGCTGACCTGCTGAGAGTGATTTCCCTCATGATTCTGGAGGCATGCATGTAATCTAGGACTCCTCTGGCTACTACTGGAGAGGCAAGAGTAGATTTTCTGGGTTTATATCATTAAGTGTCTCCCTGGAATAGAACTTCTTTATAGTTCTCCACCACTCCTTTCAGCACTGTGAAAGCTTGCATGTGTGTGTGCGCCCACAGGTTCCTCTGCCTTTGAGGGCCCCCTTTGCCAGGCTGTGACATCACCCAGTTCTCAGTCCCATGTTGGGAGCTCCCCACCTGTGTTTGAGCTCTGCTGCAGAAACACCGTGCTGTGATTGTTTTGTTATAAGAGACAACAGCAATAACAATTTAATAACATAACCAGGCAGTGCCTCAGAAAAGGGAATATGATGTTTACCCTTGAGCATACAGTATCATTTTATCTGCTTGCTCTGAATGACACCTTTTGCATGCAGCACATTTTATATTGACGAAGCAATGCCATGGCAGCTTCCTGCATCTGCTCTCTCTGCTGCCTGAAAGTGGCTGCAATTATTAACGTGATAGCTAATCAACAAGAATAGCTGCCAGACACTATTTAATGGCCTCAAATATCCCTTCTTCAGAAATGAAGGACATGAAAGAGAAAACAAGCGTGCAATATGTTCATTGACTGCAATATGTTCATTCTTCTCTCTACACGTTTCTTGCTGAAATCCAGTTACATTGTTCTACCGGAGTCTGAGCCACAATATGGAACAAGAACTTGTTCTACAGTATTTCTAAAAAAAAAAAAAAAAAAAGAAAGAAAACAAACCCTGCAGATATCACTAACTTGTGATTATCTTCCTTGAAAATATCCCTCTTACACTGTAGTTGTAAACAGGTGGTGTGCGTACTATCTGCTATGGATGTTCATAACACCATTGTTTCAGTTGAGTAAGCTTGATATTTTAAACAGTACTGCCATCTTATGGTACAACAAGTTTCATCGTTTTGTTTCTTTTTGAAAATATTTGATCCTTATTTATTGGCAAGAATCTCTGAAATGTTGTAGCACATGCAACGGAATAAATATTGCCCCAGTTATAAAAGATTCACAGAAAGAAAAAAAGCCTATATCTGAATGTTCATCAGTCCTTTAACAATGTAATTTTATCTTCCATGAAAAAAAGGAAATAGGGTCATTGTGAGACATCTGCTTGTAAGAGCTACCTTATTCATTATTGCCCACTTTTGAGATTGTTTTGTTCCATGCACATATCCTTTAGCAAGTGTCTGGACTCTTCTCATGTGCTGTGTAACATCTGGTGTTACATGCTCCCACTGAAAGAAGGAGGCTGTGACTTCTGCTGCAGATTAAGAGATAGGCAAGACATTTTTCTCTCTCTTAAAAAAAAATTCAAGCTACTTATTTTCTGTTCAAATAGCAAGCCTTATATTAGAACTTCTAATACTATTATCAATCCTCTGGTGATCCCAAGAGAGTATTACCCAACACACACTCAGAGCCCTGTTTTCCCTGGGTCTTTGCTCTTCCACACTCATTTTGGAATTGTTCTACCTGCTATAAAATTAGAAGTTTTCAATATTCTGGATTTAGAAATCTGCCAATTACTAAACAGGTGCCTTTGAAAACCTCTCCAGCATGAAACACTGTATAGTGTACATAAACTCATTAACTCCATCTTTTTCTTTCAGGACACTGAGCTTATGAACAAGAATTTTCTGGTTTGGAGGTAAAATCCAAGGACAGCACAGTTAGGGAGGGAATTTTATTGGCAAAAAACCTTTTCTTGATAAACCAAGGAATCCTGACAAATTTTCTCCCTATTCAAACCTATCAAAGCTGTACATGTTGGTGAAGTACTCTAAGTTTCCTGTCCACTTATCAAAATAGTTGTGTTGTGGAAGTACTATCTTTAGCCTGGTAAGTCCAAAGTGAGTAGCCTGCTAATGGAAACATGCTAAACACAAACAAACAAACAAACAAAAAAACAACAATAAAAAACCCAAAAAACAAAAACAAACAAACAAAAAAACAACAACAAAAAAACACCAGGATCTGTAATTCCATATGGGTTTCAGGACTGAGTTATACTACTTACTGACATTCAGGTTTTTCCTTGAGCTGTGAGCATTGCTGGAAGATCTGTGCTACATTTGTTCCTGTTTTTACTCCAAAAATGAACAGCCTATTCCAAAAACACTGCTTGGTAAGAAACTTTCCCTCTGTAAGAAACCAGAAAGCAAACGTATGAAAATAAATTAAGATTTTAACAATCTTAATGGCTTCTGACAGATAAAAGCAAAATATATCATTCTTTCACTGTAGTGATGCCAGAAAATGTAGTGTTGTGATGGTTCAGGTTTCAGAACACACTACACATGATATACTGCACATCCTTTACACCTAGAACCTGACTGAGATAAAAGATGAGGATTAAATTTATCTATGCATGAATGTAGTGAACATCTGCCAAAATATATCTAGTTATTTCAATTCTCCTGTTCAACAAAGCTGACCATCTGCTCTGTCATCAGCAAAGATCTTGTTCTGAGAGGTAAATCAAAAGATCACCTGTCTTGTGTACCTTGTTCTTGCTTAACAGAAACAACATTTTCATGATATCCATCTGTAGGAGTGATGGCGACCTGCAGCAGGTGCATACTCATTGAGTCAAAATTAGCAGCTGGAGCTGCAGAAAACAGAATGTCAGTTTAAATGTTTAGGCTCTGTCAATGACTAAAAGGCATCAAATTAGGTGTACTGCTTAAAAGAGTCATTCTGTATAATTGTAATACAGAATTTTCAGACACCTATAAAAGCTAATGATACAGAAATTAAAATATATACCCATTTCTTAAGGTGATACTAAAGTCTGCAATGAAATCATTGAACTTTTATCTTTATATTTCTGGGCACACAATAATGCAGAAAAGTTCTGTCACTGCATAAATATTAAGTGTAATACAATCACAACAAATTGACAGTTTTTTTGTATGAGAAACTGAGTTTTTAGTGTTCTGTTTTTAATATAATTTCTCAAAATACAGAAGAACACATTCCATTTTATGAGGGAAAGCAGCAGATGTTAGAACCTTGACTCTACTTCAGTGCTCAATAAGAGAAAAGTGCTAGAGAATAGGATATTATCAGATCATTCAACTTAGTTAATGGGTTTCTGTATTGCTTCCACAGCCATCACTGGTCTAGCAGAATTTTATTGTCTTAATTTTAACAATAATAATGTGGGAGCTTTGCAGGGTTGTAAAGATTTCAAGTGCTAACTTTCCCAAAGAGGGAAATCTCCCAGAACCAGGGACCTTGGGAGCCTGGCTCCCCTGGCTCAGGCTGCCTGAGAGCCGCTCCAGCCAGAAACCCCCACGGGTCTGTTCCTGCCGCCCCAGCCAGTGGACCTGGGCCTCCAAACGCTGCCAACACTAACAATGTTTTGCTACAGATGCCAAAACTCGAAGTTTTCTCTAATTGGGGCTGCATTGTTGATGCTTAGCACTTAGCAAAAGGCACCATTTATGCTTTGTGCCTATTTGCAGTTCAGCAGAAATCTTTTGTCTAGCATTCGAGTGAACTTGTTTCTGTGTGCTGGGTATAGTACTGTCAGCAAAAATTACATTACTTCATCATTTCCTATCAATACCAATTAGTGGCTATTTTCCAGAACAGTCCAATTTAGATGAAGCTAAGCTATTAACATTATTAGTATTTACATTACCCTGATGATCATGATTCAGCTTCTTTAATTAGTCACATCAGTGTGTCTTTGTAGGAGTGCACTTCTGTAGACGGTCTTTTTAATTTTATTTTTTTGTTAGAGACTCATTACTGACACATTGTGTTCCCCAGAAACATGTAGCAATTGGGCTTTATCTTTGAATTACACATGATCTTTTTGCAATACTTTTTAATTGAAAAATCATAGGATGGCATTCAAGAAGTGGAGATGATTTGAAATTAAAAAGAAAAATCAATGCTTCTCTTCACTACACAGCTCCACAGCAGCTGGGATTTCCCAGGCTCAGCCTCTTCTCCCTCAGCCTCCTGTCACTGCAGTTTAACTGTTGGGCTGGGCAAATTGGGGGGAAAAGGGCCTCTGATATTTCATATAAACTTGATGCATTTTTTCTTCCATAGAGAGTGGCTTGTTTCAATATGTCAGATGTTCAAATAGATGACATCACCATACTATCTCTGAACAAAGCACTTTCCTCTGTGCTAAAGTTGTCTGGATAATGGCAAAAAGTAATTCCAAATGTTGATACTAGGTATAATTGAATGCATTCAGGGCACAACTGCAAATCTCTTGAAAACGCCATAAACTGTGCAAAGCTGCTTCCTTAGTGACAGTTTGTGGAGCATAAAAATGGAATCTGAAGAGCCTAAGCTATTTACTTCAATTCAGTGAGATACTCAGCAAGGCTTACAACTCTGCTACATCATATGAATGCAGGATCTCTTAAACACACAGATGATATCATCTATATTATAAATATAGATCCAACACTGCCTTTTTGTGTATCTCTGTGTATACGCAATAAAAATACACCAGTACCTAGAGAAAGAATATATTTACTTTAAACAATTCAAATACTTTCAAAATCAAACAACAACAGAATTTTGATTTTATACACTCTTTAGCTCTGGCTTGGTGCATACTGTTTCTAAAGCAGACAGCAGCATACTTTAAAATAACAAAATTGTGCCCATGATTTCAATGGCAGCGTGGACAGTTTCTCTAAAATCTTTAGATATTTGCTTCAGAAAATTTGTACATTCACATCTATTAACACTTTGGAAAGTCCTTAATTTTGCTGATTCAAGCATTTGTTGATTTGTGTAGTACGGCTTCAAGTTAAAACAGGAAAAGGATGGAGAGTGTAAAAGAATATCTTAAAGAATATTAATAGCTGTGAAGAAAATACTTTTCTAATGACATGACACAAGGAATTATGTTTTCCTGATGGTTTTTTGAGAGCAAAATGCCTTTTTTTTTTTTTTTTTTCAAGAATGGTAGAAAAATGCATGGAGCTATGGCCCGAAGAGTTGTTGCCAAGGTGCTCTAAAGCACTACATTCCTAAAAGTCCAAAGTAATTTTAATTAGTAGTAGCACAAATGTATTTTGAACAGCTGAGCAAGTAATTATTTCATTCTGTATTGACTGCCTTGAAATGAGACACCAAACAGACCTGTCAATTCTCCTGCTTTATGAGACTCTTCCACATGAAAAGAGAGGAAAATCATCTGTTCTCTTTTCATTCTTCCAAATCTGAAGTCACTTCCCACCACAGTAAATATTTCAAGTGACCATGTAGAACCAGAATTATTCCTGTAAAATAGTGAAGGGAGAAGGACAGACATCAGGTTTCCTTTAAAAAAAATCCACAAAAACAAGTTTGAAAAAGATCTGCCATTTCTGAGAAATAGGAGTAGGAAGAGTTCAGGGTGAAGATGCTTTACTGGATAAGGGGTGTTGGGCTTCAGTAAAAAGTTCTCCATTATTCCCTCATTTGTTAGGATAAGGGTGAATTAAAATTCCATCTCACAGCAAAATCATACAAGCATCTTCAAAGATGTTCTAATCTCAGAACTCAATAAAAAATAAGACTCAATATTTCAAACACTTTAAGGGAAATATGCATAAACAAAACAAGTTAACTGTATCTTGTCAGTCTCAATGATAATTTCTTTTCCCTATAGTGATACCTTTTTGATCTCAATGAAAATTCTGGATGCACAAGAATTGTGAGATTGCACCATTAATTTTCCCAGGAATAAATATTTGCTAATTCAGATTCCTAAAAAGTTATTTGCAGAAACTGAGTATAAAGTGAATCATAAATATTTCATTTAATTTGCAGCTAAGGGCCTAAGGGATATCCTGGAAGCATAAGGAATGAAAAAAACCCCAACACATAGATGTAGATGTGTGAGATGTGTGCATATGTGTGTGTATGGATACACACACTATATATACATATATATACACACACACATACACACATAATCAAGTATGCTACTTGATTTTACACTAGTCAGACCACTTGTTTCTTAATATTTTCAGGGTAGACAGATGCATCGAAACAAGGTTACTTACACCTGCAATTTTTATGGGTTAACTAACAAATTTTTTAAGTGTGTAAGTATCAGATCATTTGAGGCCAAAATGCTACTGAATTGTGTAGGACTAGAAAAATCTTGTTACTAGATTTTTCATGTACCTAGATAAAAAAAAAAAAGGAAGGAAAAAATGAAAATTAATTTCATTTTATGGCAGTTGATTTAATTCTTGTTAATCAGCACTACACTGACATGCAGTACACACTTAGTTTCTTGCTAGTGATAGGAAATATTGTCAGGGGAAAGAAAAGGTGATTTTAAGGTGATTAAAGAGCGATGAACTATAATATGAAAATGTAAATTTTATCTTACCCATAAAAAGAAATCTGCCCACAAAGTCCATTAGGCAGTAGAGTAGCACTTCAAAAGAAGTCATGGATGGATCAACAAAGTCATGTTCAAAGTAGACCAGATAAAACATTTAAGAGGTGTGTTGAGAGGATCATCTTGTAATTACAGTGCAACTGAAATGACCCCAATGGTCTTATCCAACCTTCTGATCTCTAAGTGTGGGATAAACAGAACATGGCATTTGAGCATGGAGATCAAATGAAGAGAAAGCCACCTGTGTCCCTAGAAGATGAGTATTTTTCCAAAGTAAGCAGGCATGTAAAAGGGCAATTGTATTTCATCCATAACAGATCGGAAGATAGTGAATCATGGCTGAATTATGGGATGTTTCCTTCTTTTAGGAAAAAACCCACAGCCCTCCACAGTGAAGTTACATCCCTTCTCCGGTTTCTCAGCTTTGTAAATATGCTGTAGACTTGTTAATACAAACTTTTTCCAGTTGCATGTGAGGTGAAAATTTACCTGGCTGGTTGTGCAATAAGGTTTTGATACTCACACAGTGCCACAAGTAACAACAGCAGAGATAATGTGGTTTTGCTCCTGAAGAGTTGTAGAAAGCATTTTCCCACAATGTAAAAAAATCAGGAAAATGAGTTTTTATTTCAGCTATTTTGGCTTCAGTTTTTACATGTGTAGGGGCTTTTTTTGCAGAACTGCCACATTCTTTGCAGAACTGCTTCCCTCAGCAAGCAGTGGGGTATTTATGTAGAGACCACAACTTAATTTATGATATCAAGGCTGGAAATGAATGTGGTAGCTATTATATGTAAAAGATGGCTAACTTTAAACATTTGTAGGAGAGATACTGAAACGGATTCCAAAGAACAGTAGAAAACTAGATCCAAATCCATTGCTCATATTTTTCTGACATATTCCCTTCTCTCTTTTTATCACCTGAGTTCTCTTATCAAGAGATTTTAAAACCCTATTTTCTTATATAGCTTATAAGCCTGATACTAAAATAGGGGAATCTCTTTGTCAGCACAGGTCTTTACTTTTATCATAAAGTAAATAGACAGTTTGCTACAGGTTACAGCACCATAAAGTTCTTTCACAGCTGCTCTAAGATAGAATTTCTTCTCCCAGTTAAAGCATGCATGTCCTATCTACAAGACACAAATATGGTGCTTATTGAACTATTAGTTTCAGTCCTGGCTTTGCCATTTCAGTCTGCAACTTCTACCCATGAATACAGTTTGGTCCTCCAGAAAAATCATTCAGGATTTTGTCTCTTTTCTGTGTTCTGTCTTGTTCTACCTATCATTTTTGTCAATATTGATATTCCTTCTATCCTTCTAGCTTGCCACCTAATTGTTCTGCCCTGCTGTCTGTCCAACACTGCTCTGTCCTGTCCCTGTCACCACTGCACGTCAGCTGTCCTTTGCTAACTGCACTGTCTAGAAAAAGGTAGATTCAAGGAGTATTTGAGCAAAGGCAGAAATGTGCACAGAACACAGACTGAGAAAGCCTATGTTATAAGCCTTTATTGCCTTACTTTCTGCTCTACCCCATTATCTGACTTAACAAGGTTCAGAGGAACTTCTCTGAGATGCAATGATACCAGTCCATGGTATCCACATTCACTCCATGCCAGTTCAGACATCCCGGGTTGATCTCAGCAGGAAGGTTCATCTCACTGCAGCTTTACAGTAAAATATTGTCCTGCCATTTTCTACCAGACCACGCAAATTACATATGTTTAAATATAATTGAAAGGTTGATTACAAATGCTGAAGAGAAGGAGAGTAAATGACAAGTGAAGAGAGATTTAGATGTCTGTAGAGGTATGGATATATGTTTGTGAAGCTACTCTCCTTTCCAAGAAACTTCCATTTAAAGAAATGCTATTCTTGGAATTGTATTGCTTTGTGAGGAGCATTAGCAGCTCTCCAGACTAAGGCTGCTGCTGCATGTATTGTGCTTTTAACAGTGAGATGTGATCCTATGACTTCCTAACATATGTTTGTTAACCTCAATTTTCTTGCTAACTAGCGGTATAGAACAGGTTTTTCCATTCACTTCAGTTTTAGTACCAGAAAAGAAGACATGGGAGAAAACAAGAAGAAAACACATGGGGTGAAAAAAAATTACCCTTTTTGCCCTGGTGTTAATCTGCCCAACTTTTCTCTTCTTTTTACTGTTGCTAAATGTTACGATCAGTGAGATTCAACTTGATGGGTATTTAAATGACCAAAATTCAGTCCATAGCTATTGTGCAAGTGATTTTTTTTATTCTGTGATGTCAGGCAGCTCAATTATTTGAGCTTAGTCTTGACAATTTCCAAGGCACAAATATGCTTACCAAACCTTAATGACAGAAGAGGTTGGACAATAATGATGTAATAAATGGCACATTTTTAAATACAGACCAATTCCAATACTTGAAATGTACCATGAGGTCCTGTAAGATAATGAATCAACATTTTAGGGACCACTTTCCACACACATTGTAAGGGAACAGCTCAGGAATAACACTAATATAAATTAGGCCAAAATGTGAATGTTCATTATTATAAACGTAATGAGTTCCATGTAGTCACCTTGCCCAAACCCTAAAGGTTAACTTTCTTTAAGGGTCTTTTGACTGACTTCATGCTCCAGAGTATTCAGAAGACTGCAGAAATCAGCATCCACAATTGTTATCATTTGTCATCTACAAACACACATGAAGTTGTAAACTTCCAAAGCCTTTCTTCCAACTGCAATGAAAACTAAAATATGATGGCATATTTACCATGACATCACACTTTCTCTTTTGGGAGGGAGGAAGGGAGCCCCAAGAAAATAACTAACCAAGAAAAAAAACCCCAGTTACATAAATTTTGGAATAATAGTAAAGTATAATGCAGTTAATTAAGCTGGCTACTTCTCAGCCTTGTTGGCTGGAAAATGCAATCTAATTATTAGTTTAGGACCAAGAAATACCAAACGTTTGTCATTCTCTGACAAACGTTTGGTATTTCCATTTTGAACTCAGAAGTGCCATAGCACAGCTCACACTTTACTACTCTCCTACAGGGTGTGAGTCACTTTCTTAATCCTATACTAAATGCTCTTTATCCCCACCCTAAGTGGTTTAGGGAGCCAACAGGGTGAAAATCCAAGCACTCCCTCTCACCTGGACTCTAGTGACTGGAGATAATTCACCACTATAATCTCAAAGTATCACTAGCATTAGTTCTTACAAGCATTCTGATTTAACATTAAGGCAAAATTAAAATTGCCCCAGCATTAAACACTTGCAAAGGAAGTATCTGTACACAGTTCAGAATTGTGCAGTAAGACTAATACATTAAGACTGTTAAAACCACAGATTGCAGATAAACACACGATCAGCAATTTAAAAGTTAGTGTTGTGTATTGAGTTTTTTGTTTCCCCTTAAAAGAATATAACTTGAATAAAATTTTTACAGTCTCCATGAAAGAGACAATAAAGAGACAATAGATTGTTAGTTTCCCTTTACTGAACTCCTTCTTCTCTTAGAAAAGTAGCAGTGATTCAGGGAGATAATAATAAGACACAAAGGCATGCAGAGCTGAAAAAAAGTTTCTATATTTGCTGTTGCATTTAGCTGAGAAAATAAATTGCCATTAATAATTCAGTAAAAATCTTTCTGGTCCACTTATAGACAGTACACTAGGAGTTAATGGTTTTTCTAATCTCACTGTTTATTTCGCCTTGTATGACAAATATACTATTTTAACTCTGTGGATTAAACCCACTAGAAGGAGAAATTATCAAATTATAGCTTCTTTTTTCTATTTGGATGAATGCAAAAGTATTTACTGCCTGAATCTCTCTCTCTCAAGCAGTATTTGTACGTACAAACAGCTACTCACTTTGCTTTATTGTGCATCACTTCCATTAAATTCTGATCACTACTATGCTGAAAGCCCCACTTGGAGACAGAGCTATGGTGGGAAAAACCCCCAAAATGAAAAAGAAGAAAAAAAAAAAAAAGAGAGAAAAAGAAAAATAAGTAGAAAAAGAGAAGGAGGAAAAAATTTTTAAAAAAGAAGGTAACTGCAAATTTACAATGCATTTGTAGAATCAGAGACTAATTACACAGCTAAATTCACTGTTTGGAAAAGGAATGTGAGTGCTATTCCTAACTGAAAATGAAATATTGCATTGTGACACAAAATTCTAAAATTTTACAATTCAGCAAATCTGTTGTACCATCCTGTTGTGCCCCAGCAAATATCTTACCTTAAATTTGATAAATTTCACAACATAGCCTCAATTTTTCATTGATTACTGGTATGAAAAAATGAAGGCCTTAGTGTCATCAATTCATATGAAAAAATTAGGCCTTGCTGTCAACACTTCACATAGAAGAGTAGCAATAGAAATTATAAAAATAAACATTTCCTAGTACTAAGTTTTTGGTTTTTTTTTTTGAAAACTTAGAGATCAGCAGTAATGGTGACTGTAACTCTGGTGTTGCTCTGGATATCACTGTTGCTCTTTATCATCTTTGTGCTCAAATTATAAGGCAATGTGCCAAAATCCTGAAATAAAAGGAACAAAAATCAAGGTCTGAATGCAAGGCTGGTCCTTTCAAAGCAGTGAACATTTAGCCCACAAAATTTTACTTACACCTAATGACAGTGTCTCATGATATATTTTTCTCCATGTTCTATTTAATGCCACTGTGAAATGCAGAGCTACATGAACCATTAAGCAAAACATTCATTGCGCTCCAAAATCCTTGGAAAGTGGATCCACATATGTTCACAGGCACGACAATCTTCTCCATATTCAGCCTGTTGATTTATGGACACCTCAGTGTGTGTCATTTCAGATCAGTGTGTGGCACTTCAAACATTTGCCACAAAAGCTGTGGGACTTGGGGGTGGATTTGCAATTTGAAGTGTGAACTGATTATTCCATTTGGGAATGGGCAATGTCTGAATAATAGAGTATGGAATTCTAGATTCTGAGTGGTAGCACTGAATGCAGGGCTTAAGACAGCCCCTATCAATTTCAAAGGGGCCCGAGGACTACCTGACCTGCCCCTGTGGGCAAATAACAGGTTTGTAAAGGCTATGAATGCCCTCCTACATGAGTCCCCAGATCTTTGGCAGCTCTCCCGCAGATGCTGGGGCTGAGTGGATGGATCCAGGAGGTGCTGGCCACAGCCAGCGAGGGAGACAGATGGAGCTCCAGTGCTGGGCCAGGGGCACTTCCCACACCATGACTGCCCTGGCAGACACTCGGAGCCCTAGGGCACACTGAGAGCCAATATGCACTCCCAACACCACAGAAAGGAAACAGCCCTTAAAATGCACCTTGACCTCAAACTGGAGCAACCTCCTTCCATTTTCCCTCCAGAATGGGATGCAGTCAGCAGTTTTGGCCTAGCAGAGATTCTGACTTAAAGCAAGGCCTGCACACTCCCTTTTACCTCAGCATTTTCTCAGCTGACAAGGGATTTGGGAAAGCTGCCAAACCTGTGCTCTGTTTGCATAATTCTCGGAAATATTAGAGAATAAGGAAGCCTAACACACCAGAGGCAGGAATTTGCTGTGCCTCAGCCAGTGGCACAAGGTGGAAGCAATGCCTGGACACATGATGTGCTCTCAGGTGCCTTCAGCACCCGCACAGGGAGTGTGGGCTTGCATCAAACCACTGGAGCAAACAATGCAAGAGCTGAGGTTCTGCTTTGTCCAGGCACAAGCTGACTGTGAACCAGGTGACTGCTGGTTTCACTGATGCCACAGGCTGGAATAACTGACTGGCATGGCCTAGCTTCCTTCAGTGACCCAGACCCTAGGCTCGGTTTGTCTTAAGGAAGGGATAAACTTTCTGCTTGTAGCAGACAGCCCACAAGGAGGCTGCTCTGGGATACAAGTGTGTGTGTATGGTTCAGCCCTAGAAATACTTCATTTTAGCTTAGACAGGTGCAGGCTTGGTGGCTTGGATTCTTTTTTTTTTTTTTTTTTTTTTTTTCTCCAGTGTTTTTGTTACATGGGAACTGGGGTGCTGCATTGCCTTAAAACTTACCAGCGCATTGCCACTAGTTATGAGGGGATAAAGTTATATCTAATTCATTAAGGGAAAAACATTATTCTTCAATTTGAATGCCATTTATTATTCAACTCATTTATTAGTCATTCATGCTCAAAAACCAGGGAATAACATATGAAGGAAACAGTAATACATTGACCAAACAGAGGAGGGCATTTCTCCCGAATTATAATTTGGCATCAACATGAATTGCAATAAATGGATCTTCGGCATCGGTATTAATCTGGAAATTAGCCATTCCATCACCAGAAACAAACACCTGCTTTCCAGTACATTTGTTGTCCTCCTTTTGTCCAGAAATAACATCACAATAGGTACCAGCAGGCAGTCCAGTTTGCACATAGACATTCATATTCCTATGAGAAAATAAACAATATTTATATAATGTTCTTGAAACAGATATTTCTAATTGTATAAGATTTGTGAACCTGATCTCCCTCCCTTATTTGAAGGGCATTGTAAAGTATGAGCTTTTAATCCTACCCATCCTACACTCTAATTTTAGCTCTCTGGACCTAGCATGCATGCAAATAACTCATGTTGGATTGCTGAAGAGGGATGCTATTGTTCTCCCTAGGGACACTATTTCTGCCACTGACTCACCAGTCATCATTATTGAAGATGATGAAGCCTTTATTACCACGGCCAAAAGCCACTTGATTGCTGCCATTGTC